>JAOSBP010000009.1:2591834-2602492 GCA_027563825.1 Erythroxylum mucronatum
CACAGGGGCTAAGGTGAACGAATTAAAAACACAAGAGCTAAGATGAATAATCAAGTATATCACAGGGGCTCTTTTATAGGATTTGCCTAAGTTAATACAATAGATATCTTTAATAGGATTCTCCTTGTATCTTAACAAATGATGTTCATTACAAAATTTAAATGAATTTTAATAGTAGACATTTGTTAGCTCCAACCTTCCTGTAGGACTTACCAGAAAGAGAATTATATATTTCTTGATCTTGAATATCCGAATAAGATAAATCGCCATATAGATATCTTTGTTTTATGATAAAATAACTAAAATTAAACCATATCAATTGGAATGCATATTATTCATTTAAGGGGTGTTCAAATTGAAAAGACTAATCTAACTTGATATAAAGAGAAGAATTTATCTATTTTATCTAGTTATTTAATTAAAGCAATAATTTGTTGTTAAATTGGATAACAATAACCATCATTTAATTGTTCAAGGGAGCAAAATAAGTCAAATAGGAAAATCCATTTTCTCCCTAATGGTTCTCCTTAACAATAGAGGTTGATAACCTATCAGATATCCCAAGTAGACCCTTCAAATTACATTATGAATGCTAGAGAACTAAGCTATTTAACATATCATTTGCTGATGACCTACTTTTGCCATATGTAGTTGATACAAATTCAATCCATTTGCTAATGGACAGTCTAAAAGTCCTCTCAAGTATCTTGGACTTCTTCTTTTAGCTTCAAAACCATCCTATGAGGACTATAAGCTAGTATTTGATGCTATTTTAGACAGAACTAACAGTTGGATGTCAAAGCATCTACCTTATGTAGGTAAGGTACAATTGATAAATTCAATTCCAAACAGGATGCATATTTCCTAGAGATCACATATCCTACCAACTAAAATAATCAAGGATATTGAAAGGTTTCTTAGGAACTTCCTGATAAGTGGAGTTGGAAATAGTAAAGGGGTTTCCAAATCAAATATAAGGATAATTGTTTGCCTAAAATTCAAGGAGGATCAGGAACTCAAATAGGTCACTAATGGTTAAAATAATATATGGATTATTTAATGACAAAGAAGGATTATAGGTGAAGTGGATGCACAAAGAGTACATCAGAAATGCTAATTTCTAGTTAATGAAATCACCCTTTAACTCATTATCCATTACTAGGTTTATCCTAATATAGGATAAGTACTACGGAGAGAGATGAAGCATCTAATAGGTAGCAATCAATATAACTAAAATGCCCAAAACTCACCAAAAAAGAAGTTGCTAGAGATACCTTGAACAGGCCCCCAAGATGATTGCACATAACTGAGTTTACTAGAAGTGTTGGACCCCGATCTTCCCGAATCGGTTAGATAGGATCCGTCCGTTCGCTTCGTTTTTCCGTTCGTTTTTTTGATTGGGATCCGGTTATGAGATCGGGTCCCAACAAAAAGCCTACTATGAACTTCACAATCAGTAAGAACGTAGGGCAATTGAAGTTGTTTTGATCCACTAAGCTAAAATGGGCAGAGTGGAATAGTCGATAGATGGAGAGAAGAATGGCAATAAGAGGGATAGATACGTAAGATAAGAACACTCCCCTAACAATAGTGGCCTTATTATGTGTATTAAGCAATAGGCACTAATTATTTTAGGACAACTCAAGTTATCTGAAAATTGAACAAAGGACGTAACAGATTTCTTGTTTGATTTGAAAATAAATTATTTTCATTTCAAAAAAGTAATATCTCATCAAATTAAAACAATAATTAGGCACAATTTAAGAATAATAAATAAATAAAAATTGAAGACAATCATAATCTCTTCATAATTTTAAGTACGATATTTATTCTAAAGATTTTATTTTTAATATTAAAATGTGAAATGTAATTTAAAAAATACATAAAGATAAAATTATTTTTATTAATTAAACTAATAATATCATTGCTAACTAATTGATTTACTCAAGAACGTAAACTAACCCAATTATTCTTGAATGCCCTCATAGTTGTCTGATGTGGGATTCTTGACACACCTCCCTCAGTTCAGAGTAGGATTGGACATCTGATAGATATATTGGGTGAAGGGACATAATCAAGTACCGCCCTAAACTATCGAGATAAACTGACTATGATATTATATTAAAAGTCCCTATTTCACCCCAAAAGCTACCTCACTAATCCAATTATTCTAGAATGACGCAAGTGTAGGCCAGGAAGTGCTGCGAGGATCAAGGAAATCTGGATGACGTCAGATGTGAAAGAGAGCCATTTCTTGGATAGAGAAGAGTTCTCCTTGGTTGATCTTCATCATTTTCCTATTCCCATTCGTTGGTGGTTGCAACTGATTGCTGAGAGTCATTACTTCAGAGAGAAGCATGTAGAGAAAAGTTGGGGGTTAGACATTTATCATAGACTTACGGAACAAGGTTGTTAGGGTTGTAAAAATGCCGTTAAAACTCGGTGACTTATCTTGTATATTCTAGATATCTTCTTCCATCTTGTCACCTAATTTGGTTCAACTCACTACTTGAAGCTTTTGTTGGGCAAAAGAGAAACTGGAAAAGCTAAAAGCTTTTTGGGTAATGGTTAGAAAGCGATTGAAATCAATATATATTATTGAGTTATGTTCTGAGCTGAGTCAATTAAAATAAAATTATTTATTAATAATTCAAATTTGTAATCAAATTTATGTAAAGTTTAACTTTTAGATTAAGATGAACTTGAATCACGTAAGCAATGAAAACTGTTCGTGGATTCCCATAATTCTTTAAAGAAAACAAGCCGGAAGCTTTTCTCTGTCGACATATCACTGCTTTATAAATCTTTGCACTCAAAACGTGGAATGGCTCGCTTCAGACGTCCCTATACTCCGGTTCAACGTAATAGTAGTAGGGGCGAGTATTTGGATTAATCGGGCCAAATTTTTACTGTTCGGGTAAAGCTCAAATTACTCAAAAAAATTTCCATCTTATTCGGCCCGAACCTAAAATTTTATTACCCGAACTTACCCGGCCTGATCGGGTAATTCAGGTAAATCGGGTAATTTTTGGTTACCTGAAATTTTGTTTGGTTCTCTTTCAAAAATTACACAAAATAATTAAATACTTGAATTATATTATCATATCTCATTTAAGAGACATAAAACAAAACAAATAGTTGAATTCACTAATAATATAACTAAATATTTCAATTAACTAGCATAATTAATTTGTTAATTCTACAAGAAAAATAACGAAATGTATTTTCATAATTTTTTTAAACCTAATTCGGATAATCGGGTAACCCAAATTTTTTTCGGAGTTACTCGTCCCAAATCGAAAACAATTCGGGTAATACCCGGCCTGATCCAATTAACCCGTAATTTAGCATTTTATTATCCTAATTAATTCAGGCAAGGCCGAATAATCGGGCCGGTCTGAATAATGCTCACCCTTAAATAGTGGGATAAATTATGGTTTAATCTTACTCAGCTTTTTAAAATGGTGTCCTAATATTTAGTACGGACAAAAAATCACCGTATTAGATGAAACTCTAACGCTGCCGCTGTAGCCACCCTTCAGGCACTGCTTCATGAATCTAATTTGATGCCATGTGCCGTAAGAAAGCACGTATCCATTGATGATTTCTGGCATCATTTCTTCGGCTAAACTTGATAGGTAGATGCAACAGAAGGGCATCAGTCATAATTGATGACACGTGCTATGACAACGGCCTTGTTAACCAGAGCCAATTGTTTTTTGTCAGGTTCTGTCCATTTTAAGTGGTGCTGCTGGCTCGTACGTAGCAATCTTCAAACGTTTCGGCAAAGTTATTTCGAGAGGACAAGAAAGTAGATTCCAACTTTTTGGAGGTGGTCAACTTGTGATCGATATTCACTCCAATTGCCTCCGCACGAATGCTATGTTGACAGGTCCGCCTTTGGAGAATATGCTTAAGCACCTTCAAGACGGAAACGCAAACAAAAGGCAGAATTGGCTGCGTAAGATTACACCAGGCTAACAATTGGATACGCACCGGGGCCAACAAGTGCCTCAAAGCTCATTTTTTTGGACACTCCAATTCTTTTGTCCAATTTTATGGTGTCTTACTCTGTTCAGTGAATCTCAACCATTTATTTACGCGAGTTTTATGTTTATTTATGTGAGGTCCATACAGGACTCGCATAAATGAATAACTAAGATTTACTGGACACAATAAAACATCATAAAAACTGGACAGAAAATCTTGTTCCCATTTGAACGCCCATTAATCAATAGTTGCAGTTTCTACGAACAATTGTCAAAAAAGTCAATTCTCTGTCACAACTTCTTTTTCTCTTTTTTTTGGTTAAACCACTCGGTATTCGGCACCACATGGGTAACCGACTAGTTCGGATTCAAGTCAGAAAGGACCCTTGCAGGCAGCAAAGCTCTCCCTCACGAGTGTTTAAAGCGACTCCAATCTCAAGACTCTAATTCGAGACATTGGTTAAGGATAGAGGAGCCTCTGCCGCTCCACCGCAGTCCTCGTGGGTTACGACTTCTTTTTCTCTTAAAAAAGTAAAAAAGTTCTCAAATATCAAAAGTTCGTGTTAGATTCGAACTTAGCTGTGGCAGCATATGGCTCCAGCTTATTTTCTGATAGTAACTTGGGTTAGATAATATTATGCTCGAATTCAGCCTGAGCTAAGTTCAATTAAATTTAGGTTGTTCGAATTTTGATTGAATTTAAGGTTAGACTCGATTAGGTTTGTTTGATTTAAACTTTGATTAGGGTAGGGTCTGATTTTTTTTTCTTTTTAAATTTTTAAAATGAGTTGTTTAAAAATTAAAATGATTTTTAAATCTATATATAAAAAATAAATAAAATTTTGAAATAAACAAGTTCAAAATAAATTTATTTAAAAAATGAACCAAAAACACTATATTTACATTCATTTAATTAATATAATTTATAATTGATTAATATTTTTTAATTATATATATTAAATATACATAAAATTTTAAAATAAATAAATTTAAAAATAAATTTATTTTGAAAGAATGTGAACTAAAAAATGGTCTATGAGAAATGTCACATTAATTTAATTAATATAATTCATAATTGCTTAAAAATTGTATATATTAAATGAACATAAAATTAAAAATAAAGTGAACTAAAAATATAAAATAGTATATGATAAATGCCACATTCATTTAATTAACATAATTCATAATTGTTTAATAAAAATATGTTTTCAAAAAATTCATATATATTAAGTGTATATAAAATTTTGAAATGAATAAGTACAAAATAAATTTATTATAAAAGAAAGTGAACCAAAAAAATTGTATATGAGAAATGTCATATTCATTTAATTAACACAATGGAAAAAAATATGAGCCCATATAAATGATATTAGTTTGGACTTTAAATGTTCTCGTTGCTAGTTACACAATCTAAGCATTCATATGATAAATACCATAAATTTATAAATCTAATTATGCAACAAATAAAATAGTAATACTATAAAAATCATTTTATTATCAAAACAAAAGAGTATCATTATGTTAATATTATCCAAATTTTTTAGTGATATAATTTTCAAAAAGTCAAAATGAAATTATCAATATAATAGGACTATTGGAGAGTGAAGAGTAGATATTGAAATTAAGGCAAAGAAAATAGTTTTGAACTTGTATAAAAACACATAACTAAAGAAGTATATCTTTAATTATAAAAAACTAAAGTAATTAAATAAATATAATTAAATCTAGAAACAAAGATTAAAGATAACAAAGAGGAAAAGGGGATATTTAATCATTGTAATAAGGATCATTAATAGCTCACTTTACTTCATTTGCATGTAGAAAAATTATTCTATGAATTATACCTAATAATGTGTTAATTGCCTTAAATGAATATTAAACATATGATAATAAACAATTAAATATACCTTCATCATTGAATATTTGTTCAATTTTTTTAATTGAATGATTAGTCTCCTCTGTATCATTACCTGTATTAACATGAAAAGAAAATATAAGATAAGATAATATCACAAATAAAGATAGATAATTTATATATTATAAATAATAAAGTTTATCATCAAGATCCCCATCATCTAACAAACTTCATACACACATAAGGGCTTTCACAGTACTAAGATAAAGTTGAGCATGATGAGGACTAGTAATAGCCTTTGAAGCAATAGTAGATGTGGAATCGCTAAGAGATCTCATGCAATTGTTTGTATGATCGGAATTTCATTTTCATGATTCTTCCACCATAGCAATACATCAAACTTCATACCTTCAACTTCGATCATACAATCTGCCATCAAATATTTGACCAATTCTATCATATTATAAAAATCCTAGCACTTTTTTCTTTCATGAATTTTGTAAATGGGGTTTTTACACTGGTTTTAGAACAAGCTGAACCTGAACTTAAACTTAAACATAAAGCTTAAACTAAACTACTACGATCCTAGTTTTTATTCAATCTTAGTTGATGTCATTAAACAATTCTAGAGCCCAAACGCCGTACAATATGTCATAATAAAAATATACCCATCCATCTTGTATCTTAGGCCCAATACAGAAATGACTGTCACAATATCTCCTACTATATACTAGTAAGAATTGAGCGTCTTTGTCATTTATTCTACCATAACCTAGTTCACATCAATGGAATAAAATATCTAATCAGATATAGTTTTCTTAATCTTGCACATACTACTAAAGAAACTATAGGAAGTTGAATATTTTGTTCTTAAGAACAAATTACTAGTAGCATAAAAAATTTCCAACTTTGCACAAAGTTCTTTAGCCAAATCTTATTACTCTTCTGTAGGCAGGTACGTACATTAAGAATCTCTTTATCTCAATCTATTGTACAACTCAATATATTAGGTTGTCGACTACGACATATTGAAGGTTGAATTCCATACGGTAGAACAATCCAATGCCAACTTCTTTTTGTACGAAATGTGTAGTTTCTTCAAAATTTTAAATCTTTTGGCCGTTGCACTCTAATGCACTACACTATCTTGGATTGCATATATTTCTTCCTCTGTCATCTCTAACTCATCCTTCACAATTAAATTAAGAATACTTGCAAAACATGGCATATGAAACAACCTCCCACCAACTAATAGGCTCCTAACTCATAAATTATTCTTCAACTTCTTTATCATCACATCACTTATGGTACAATTTTTGAGTGTTATGGTAAATGGCTTTGTGTCGATATTCCAATCCATTAAACACTCGATTAACAAGGTTATCAACCTTTTTCTTATATGTGGTGCCAACAAATAAATAAACTTACAATTTAAAAATATGAACAAATATCAATTATGAACATAATAAAAAATAAATGTTAATAATATTAAAGAATATAATTTACCTCAGTAGTTGATTGCATAGAGTCTAGTTGGTGTCAATATAGTATGTCATCACTGCTATACAACCATTCTTTTGGTTATCAACTGTTCACGTGTCCAATGTGATGGCAATCTGTCCTTAAATACTTGACAACATTTTTTATATTTCTTTCTTTTGATCCTTATATATCTTGAAAATATCTTTCTTTAAGCTAGTATGAGTTGGGATCTTAAAGGTTAGTTAGAATGAGGAAAATTGCATCCTAAATATTTTGCTATCGATTACAGAAAGTAGATGCTCATCACCATTAACCATATTAGTTATCAAAAACAATGATCTATTGCTACCATAAGCTGTAGAAGTCATTTCATTTTGCTATCTCATTAGGTTATGGGTAAAAAATGTTTAACCTCTAAATATGATCTTCTTTCTACTACATAACTCCATATTTCTCTTTAAATAAGAGGTTTCATATTTTAAACTCTTGACCAACATCTTGTGACAATATTTACAATCAACCTTCTCTATTCCAGCCATTGATCTAGTTTTGTTAAAGTGATTCCAAACATCTCTTCTTAGTGAACCTGGTCCTTCAATATGAATTGTTTCTTCACTTAGTACCAACTTAAAAGTCTATACTAGTATACTCTTCAGTTCCAAAGTAGAACTCTCCACTGACGGAATATGCTCGTCCATCTGAAACAATCAACATATATGAATATATAAGTTATACATGGGCATTTACATGCATATACATTTTGATAAATATTTAACAATCAAAATGATGATGATGGTGATGGTGATAATAATTATGATCATAATGTACATCACTTTTGAAGCATGTTTGAATTAAGTTTCTTATAATGATGACGATTATGATGTATATTATTTTTAAAGCATGATTGAATCAAGTTTCTTATTATAGCTGTTGATGTGGACCATAAAGTCTCTAACACTCTAACATTGTTTCTTATATGAAATCAAAATCCTCCAAGCTTTATCATGTAGAAGAGGAATATACCATTATAATAAAGATGGTGAGGATAAAAAAAGAAAGCTAGATCACAAACAATGAGCATCTAGATGTAACATTTTGATATGTGCATTTCTTTTGCTTAGTTGTTGCAGTTTTCTCTTAATGGATTTCCAAGCCTAAAATGCCATAGATCAAAGTAAGCTTCATCATCAATAATAACATATGACATATTATCAATGCCTAATAAAAAGAACTTATATAAAACATATATATGTTCATCATAGCCAATCATCTTTGATGATTTTATGTCTTGAATTAGACATTGAATTAAAGATATTATAAACACACATAGGTTGATGTAGATGTGAGCTTACTTGACTTTGAGGTTGAAAACAACATTTGTTACATGTAGCACTTAGTGTGAATGGTATCACATTTTAATCTAATTTCACCAGTATGAAAATGATATTACCTTTTAATCTAATTTCACTATGTATTTATTAGCGTTGCTTTATGACATGTATAATTAAGCTACAATATAAACATATTTATTTCTTATATTCGTGATAAGCAAATTTTGGCTTTCTGCCAAAATGCTTATAATCTTCAAGCTATATTAATTATTAAAGCAAGTGCACAAGCACACTAAGACGCAAACAATCAAATTAGAAGTCATCAATCTACTAGCCTGCGATGTTATTGTTTCACAAATCCAAGTTGATGAAGTGATGAGGCTCTTCATTTTTCCAGCTCAATGGGTATAGTCCCTTGAATGTTGTTTTTATAAAGTTCACTACATCAAGAGGGCCACAAATGAGGAGCAGAAAATATACTACCGTAAGAAAGGAGTGTATAACTTTTCTAGTGAAAATGAAACACTTAAACACAGGCGAGTGACCTCTCTGCAACCAATTCATAATACCCTATATATTTCTATAAATTACAAACTAGAAGAATTATTTAATAACTTGCTCATACTACTAACTTGAAAATAAAACGAGGCGAGGCGAGGCAAGCTGTGGTCTATGGACAGAGGTTGACCATCGCCTAGGGATGGCAGTGAGTTTTCAACCCGATTAATATCTGCACTACCCGACCCAATGGATTTGGATATGGGTAGTAAATCGTAAAAACCGATGAATATGGATATGGATATGGGTTGAGTCATAAAAAATAGATATGGATATGGATATGGATATAGGTAGAGTAAAACCCAAACCGAACCCTACCCATTGCCATCCCTAGTGGTATCGGAGCAAAGGTTCGTTTGTTCGTGAAGTGGTGAAGCGATGGCCAACTTAATCCAGCCTCAAGTTCCAAAATTAACAAAGACAAATTATGGGAATTGGAGCATCCAGATGAGGGTGATGCTTGGTTCTCATGATTTATAGGATATTGTTGATGATGGATATACTGAGCTCGTAGATACAACTGTCGAAGCAGCCTTGTCAGATGCTGAGAAAAAGACGTTGAAAGAAACTCGAAAGAAAGAAAAGAAGGCGTTATTTATTTTTCAAGGTGTTGATGAACCCACGTTTGAGAAAGTTTCAGACGCAAAGACTTCAAAAGAAGCATGGGAGATCCTACAGAAATATTTCCAAGGAGTTGAAAAGGCTAAAAAGGTACGTCTTCAATCACTCAAAGCTGAGTTCGAGATGCTAAAAATGCAAAGCTCAGAAAATATTGGTGATTATGTTACTCGTTTGAAAACGGTGGCTAATGAAATGAAAAGAAACGGTGAAACTCTAGACAATGTTTGTGTAATAGAAAAGCTTTTGCGTTTGCTTACACGCAAATTTGATTACATCGTTGTTGCAATCGAAGAATCGAAAGATTTTTCAGAACTTTCAATTGATGAACTCGTTGGTTCTCTCCAAGTACATAAGCAAAGAATGAACTGGAATGATAATACTGGCGACTTGGAGAAAGTCTTGCAAAGCAAATTATCAGTCGGCGAAAATCAAGTAAGCAGTAGCTAGAGACAGGACAGAGGAAGTTAAGGTGTCTACAGAGGTGGCTACCAAGCAGGACGTGGTTGATGGAACAACCGAGGTGGATGTGGATGTGGCCAATAATTTTTTGAAAGAGAAAATACAAATGAAGGAAATTTGACATATGGTCGTGGACGAGATTATAGAAACAGAGGTCGAGGTAAATTTCAACAAAGAAGATATAAATCTCAAGTGCAGTGTTATAATTGCAATAAATATGGTCATTTTAGTTACGAATGCAGATTGAATCTTGAGGTACAAGAAAGAAGTTATTTTGCAAAGACCCGAAAGATAATGATGTTATGCTTCTCTCTTTACCAGTCAATGAGCAAAGCAATAATAATGTTTGGTATCTGGACACTG
>JAOSBP010000009.1:2642455-2656916 GCA_027563825.1 Erythroxylum mucronatum
TGGAAGTCTTGAAATACATCAATCAATATATATCATATTATGAATTCTGAATTTTTTTCTTAATTTTAAATTTTATATAATATATATATGTCATGTCCGTGTCTACCAAATTTTAAAAGTTGGTGTGTCTCCGTGTTCGTGTTCGTGTTCGTGTCATGTCCCGTGTGTCCGTGTCTATATCTGTGCTTCTTAGATTAAACCTCTCGCGATGTAGTTATTGTAGACATCCTGTAACAGCTGAAGCTTTCTATTCCTGCTTCCATCTCTCACTGCTTTCACCTGCATTTTTCCTCTTGACATCCACTCTTCTTCTATCTTCTTCATTCTATGCAAATTTACTTCTTTCTCTCCTTTTACTGTGTTTATCCTTTGGTCATTAACCAACCACGGACTCTTTCTTGCCTAATACCACATACTTGCTGAACCTTCGACCTCAGCCCTCTATAATGATTCCTCTCCCCCTAGAACTTCCTTGAAGAGAACTTGGGCGTAAGTTGTGGAGGACCACAAGCTAGATTCCAAGCTCAGTGACAACCCTCTAAGTGAGGCTACTGAAACTAGGATAATATCTCCACCATTGGAGACTTTGAAAGCCGGAGTTCAAAGATGGAGTGCCACTATTGTTGGATTCTTTCAAGACAAAAGGGTGGCTTTTCCTATCATGAAGAAGTGGGCTTTCAACAATTGGAGGAAGAATGGATTGCAGGAAGTACTTGCCAATGTAGACGATGTTTTTCATTTTAGATTCTCAAATGAGGAAAAAGCAAAACAGATCCTTAAAGTAATGCCTTGGCATGTCCTCAACAATCCACTCCTGCTACAAATATGGAAACCAGGATTGAATAGTGATGACATTAAGTATGGACACATACCTATATATATATATATATATATACACACACACACATGGATTGCCTCTAAAATACTAGACTACCTCGAGGCTGAGTTATTTGGCAAGCATCATTGGCAAGTTAATATGTATAGACTAGGCAAATGCTAAAATATAAAAGGATAAACTATGCTAGATTATGCATGTTGGTAAGTGACTTGACCAACCTTCCTGATGTAATTCCTATAATCAGACTTAATGAGAATATGCAACCTGCTGAAGATGTTGTAAGAGTTAGCTATGCTTGGAAGCCTAATATAGGTCAATAGTGTGGAACTTACTGGCAGAGTCTTCAGGATTGGCGATTATAAAGAGCCAGCTGAAAACAATGTTGAAGAAACTAATCTGAAGAATGATTCTCTAAAAGTCAATGAAGTCATATCACAAGAAAATCAACAATCAAGCACTCCTCAAGAAGCAGGACATATGAATGAACCTAACACCCCTTTTGGCTAAACAAAAAAGCTTGGACATTGATTCCTTGACAGTCATCAATTTATTATCATCCTCCTACCCATCCTCACTGCCTTATAACGCGTTACTTTTGGAGATCACTCACTTATTACACCGCCAATGGACTGTGAAAGTTAGACACATTTACCGTGAAGCGTATAGAGCTACGGATTGACTAGCTAACTATGTCAGATCTCTAGACGTCGGCATCTATAGGTATTACAACCCGCCTGTGGGTTGCTTCACTATCTTTTTGGAGGATATATCTGAGGTTTCTTTTCCTCACCTAGTAGCTTAATATGTTTGTACTTCTCCTTTCGTTTTAAAAAAAAAAGCTTGGAAGTGGAAGTTACTGTCGTAACTACTTCTATAGGGCAACCCTTGGAAAACACAAATAAAATGGCTTCCACCAAAATGGATTTCAAACCAGTGAGTAGGAGAAGTCCGATAGGAAGAAAGATTAGTTATTAAATACGTCATATAAAAATTTCAAAATGGTTCTCTTAATAGATTAGTTATTAAATACGTCATATAAAATATAATTAATGAGAAATTAAGATTAATTGAATAAAATTAGAGATAATTGATTACTTTTGAATTAAATATGGTATAAATCTTACAAATTAAGAAATATAATCAAACTAAAATAAAAGTTGATTGGGTTGGTTGTGCTAGGCCCAGGTCCAATCCTAAGATGACATGTGGGCCGATCGACCCATTCCCAAGATGATGTGCTAAACCCGACAGGTATTTACTATATAAGTTCATCACTTCATCATGATGCAGGTACGACTTTAGAACTCTAATACTCTCTATTTACAGCCAAAACCCCTACAACAAAAGAACTAACTTAAGCATTGGAAGGGTCGTCCGGCGATCAACCCCGGTGTGTCTTTATTGTTTTTGCAAGTATTTCCCAGCTGGAGATAATTGAATTCATGAATCCAAACAACGACGTCCAGCCTCAACAAAACCAGACTGAACCAAAAGTAAAAGTAAGATCAAATGAAATATCATTAATAGTATAATTAAAAACTTGAAATATAGAGGTGACCACTAATAATAAATAATATCAAGTTACTTATAACTAAATAAATAAATAAAAAGTGATAATTAGAATGCATATTTTTAACATACTAATCATTTTTATTTTTATCTTTTTAGCATAGCCCTTTCCTTATTTTGCTAATAAAGATAACACATCGTTATTAATATTTTAAACAAATCATTTTGCTAAAATTGAAAGAAAAAAAAAGGATATCTAATATACACATAAGTAAGATGATTAGCTTCTACAGGCATATATGCAAATATGAATACGACTTAGCCCATATGAGTTTAGGTTGACATACGAACGAATTGATCCATTACAAATGGCCCATTTACTTCTTCTAGTAGATATTCAGTTACTTATTACACTTATTTCCTATGTATACCTTGTAATATCACCCTCGGTCGATGATTGGCTTATTTCCTATGTATGCCTTGTAACATCGAGTTCTGATTCTCTGTCCAGTTTTATGGTGTCTTATTTTGTCTCATAAATCTCAACTATTTATTTATGTGGATCCCGTGTAAGTTCCGCATAAATAAAGCTGAGATTAATGGGACAGAATAAGACACCATAAAACTGTACAGAGGATCTTGTCCCTGTAACATCACCCTCTATCGATGATTAATTGTTGAAAATTTTGTTGTTTCAACCCTAGGGCGTAGGTAGATTGGTTAGGCGCTCTCCTAGTTTAAGTGAGGTCGCAGGTTCAAATCGCTTTCATGTATGCAGCTGTTTTAAACTTGGGGTTGAAGCTTTGCCTCCTGCAAGGGACCTACCCGGCTCGAGCGGGGATTAATCTGGGTGTTGATGACTTAAAGATGTCTTTCTATAGTTGGGACCCTCCTAGGTATTGAATTTTTTAATATGAACATAGTGTATAGTTCATTAACAAGAATTGGCTTGGGTCAACCATTGTCCAAATAACTAGAACTATCCAAAATGCCAATAATCATATAGGAAAAAGGAATGTGAGTTATCCACTTGTCCCCTTCATGAATGCAATTGAGATGTATACTCCAATTCATAATTTCTGACCAGGAGACATAGAAGGACTTTCTATACAACATAAACGCATTATAGATCTCCATATTTAGTTGGTTGTACCTGAAGGTAAGCCATGGATAAAGCTTTGGTTTAAAGTGGACAAGCCATAACCCACGCTTGCGTCCTGCCTGACTGTAATCTTCAGCATATCTAAACCACAAGTTTGTGGATTCTCCATTTCCAACTTGATGACTACATATTTCTCTTAATTTTATCAGACATGAGGCATAACTAAAGATGTTTAAGTTCCATAAGTAGTTTTTCATCCTTGAGTTTAGGACGTCGCCTAAAGTGGTTCGGCAGTCATTTTAACTGATGAACCAATTTCGGTGGACGGGATGTTGATAACACCCTCCATCATAGTCATAGTCATTTTCAAGGAAAGATCCTAAGAACTGCATATTAATTTCCCTTGGATAAGTTCAAAAAGGGGTTGTCCTGTTCTATTCTACCTTTGAAGTCAGCCAAATACTCAATTTCTAGGTGGGAAGCCCCACAAAAGAATACAACCGCACCGTATGAGATGTAGCGTAAGCAGAGAACGCGCGTGTCTACGTAAGGTGCCAAATATAAAACGGAAAGGGGTAAGAAATGCCACCGTGGTCACGGCGAGTGGTGGGTTTGAAAGTGAAAGATAACGCCCCAAAAGAATGGAAGCTTTCTGTCTTTTCACTTTATCTTTTTCCTAATTTTACGAATAAATGGTCGTGTTTTATTTAAAACTTTCTAATTTGGGTTGAGTGGGCCTCTCACGTGACTGTTTCAAAAGCTTAGGCTCGAAGAGAGATTCAGTACGCGGAATGCCCGCGGTTTTTCTGAAAGAGTACATGAATAGTATTAATTTGTAAAAAATTGTACGTTTGGATCAAGTAACTGAAACAATAATTTACTAAAAATTATGCTGACAAGTAAAATTTGAAGAGATATTATAATTCATAGTAAACAGACTATTTTTGATAAACTCATATTACGAAAAATATAGATATGTATAAAATGTTAAAATAATAATTTAAAATAAAATAAAATAAAAATAGACCTAAAACAATAATAATATAAATAAATAAATTTGTACAAATATAAATATAAAAATAAGTAGTACAATAAATATAGAACAAAATAAAGAGTCAAAATAAAAGGGAAAACAAATAAATGAATATACAAAAAAGGACAAGTTAATAAATAAATATATCGAGCCATTATAAGAAAATATTTAGGTTAAGTAGAGAAATATTTAGGCTAACTAAATAAGAGAAATATACTACATATTAAATATTTAAGCTACATATAAGACACAAGACTCTAAGAAAAATGTTTATAAGACTTATTAGAGTGAGAAGGACCTCTTTATGTGGGATCTTTTATTCGTATCCTAATATACTAAAGCTTTCTATTGAGAATCATGTTCTTGGTAAGTTTTAGCTTAGTTATATCATTCTTGATTACTTCCCCCTAGTTCTTCTTAAGCATTCCTTTTCTTTTCCTTTTATAGTCGAAGTACATTAGGGATTAAGCCCTGGTAGAAAATGTCCAATAATAACCCAAAGTAGAAACCCATAAACACAAAGTCCTTCTATAAAGTTCCATGAGTAATGGGAGTTCCATGAGCGGTGGGTGTTCCATGAGCGATGGTGATTCCAGAGAAGACAAGACAAACAATGTTTTTCCCCAAAGACACTTTTAGAGCCCAAACCAAAGTACTTTCAATTTCTTTCGCTCCTTACAATTGCATACGTAGCCAAACTGTAGTCAATCAGATTAATCTTTATAAGTTTGCCAATTCTTGATCACAATTAGATACAAATGGGGAGTTTATCATAGAACACAAATTAGATCAATATTTAGATGGGGTAGTCTATCATAGTACTTAACCTGTTTAAGACTATTAAATAGAGATGAAAAGAATTGTTTAGCACTGGGGCTTTCTGTCAAACAATTTCATGCCAATTCACCTTTAGTGCTCCTTATGCCAACCAATTTCTACAAAATTTGATGCTAAATTTACCAATAGGTTGATTATACCATGAGTAGGAATCTAGTATATAGGAATTAGGCTAATGACTAAGGAGCAAGTCTTGTAATTCTCTCGGGAAAGAGATCTACTAATTATCAACTATTATAGAAATATCTTTAGCATTAATAAGATAGCTACTCTAGAACCTTACAGCCTCAAGAATTTTAATGATAGGGCCTTATCCACTTTAATTATCAAACCATATTGAGGCTCATTTCCCATCTTTAATATGACAAAAAGTTCCGAGTTCTAAAACTTATCTCAACTTTAAAAGTTAAGCGAAGTATTGGGAATTAGAGGCCTTGAAGGTAATATACCAAATACTACACCCTTTTAGCATATATGAATGGATCCATTTAATCCATAATCTTTACTTGTCTTAAAGTATCATCAATGGATTCTTCAACATAAGAGCCTTATTGGAGATCTTAATAGGAATAATCCTAATTCCTCCATCGGCTTTAGCCTTGGATGTTAATTCCTCCATCGGCTTTAGCCTTGCAAACATCCACCCTTTTAACTTTAGCATGGGTACCTCTTGAGATAAAAATTCACCGCAGAAAGTCAATCAACAACTTCTTAAGTGCTCTGATGACCCCTTTAGCCAACATCAGGTTTGAAAACTAGTATATATATGTTGAGTTTAGGACACAATTGAATAATTGCAACCTTCCTCCAAAAGAGAGGAATTTATTAGTCTAGGAATTTAATCTCTTCTTAATTCTCTCAACTAGAGGGTAGCATTCATTAAAGAGAGTCATTTAATGGTAATTTGTAGGCCTAGGTAACAAATGGAAGTTTGTTTCCTACTTATCCTAGTTAAAATAGAAATTCTATTTTCCAATACTCAACACTGGTTGATATCACAAAGTGGCTTTTTCTATGATTGATTTCAAGCCCATATAGATCTTTAAACTGATCCAAGAAGGACATTAGGATTTCAATTGACTTGTACTGAGCTTTGCTAAAATGAAATAGATCATTTGCAAGGAATAAAATGACTAAGGATACCTTCTTACATTTGGTATGGTATTTAAAAGACCTCCCACTTTCAATCTTATGTTTCAAAAGTTAGGTGAAAAGCTCTATACAAAGGATAAAGAGGTAAGGAAACATGGAATCACTTTGTCTCAACCCTCTATCTCCTTTAAAGACCTTTATAGGAGTAACATTAATTAGAATAATAAAGGAAGTGGCAGTTATACAAGCCTTAATCTACTTGATGAGCTACTTAGGAAAGCACATAACTTCTAGGATCAAGAGCATAAAATCTCATTCAACACAATCAAAATCTTTCTTAAGATCAACTTTAATTGAACAACTAGGAGGTGATCTCTTCCTTGAGTAGCCTTTTAGAAGTTCCTAAACTATTAAGACGTTATCCTGAGTAGCCTTTAGTCACCACCTTTCTTTGTTTTTTTTTCTTTTCCTTTCGTGCAAATTTACGTCAACTTTCCCTTCAACCTTTATACAACATTCACAAAATAACCCAATTAACATTCATGCAATATTCACTCAATTTATCTCACATTTGGATCAAAACACAAGGATTTGTAACCAAAATCAAAATACGAAGGCAATTAAAAGCAATAGAAACTAGACACAAAAAAATACCTAGAAAAGAGCAAACTGACTAAGAAAAAGGCAAAGAAGACAATCTCAATAGCTAAAAGCAGAGCTTACGAAAAATTTTTACCAAAGAATGAAAACTAAAAATGGAGAAAAGCACATTTTTAAGTTGGTAAGAGCTAAGGAAAGGAAAATGAGAGACTTAGATCAAGTTCATTGTATAAGAGTTAAAGTAGGACGAGTAGTTGTGGCTTAAAAAGACATCATGAGAAGATGATAGAGGTACTTTTATAGCCTTTTTAATGAAGGCATAGAAGACAACATCTCTTTTGGTGATCTTAGCACATCCGGGAGGTTTCATAACTTGACTCATTACAGGCAGATTATAAGGAAAGAAATTAAAAGAGCTTTGAGGGAAATGAAGAGTAGAAACGCAATAAGGCCTAATGAGATACCTATTGAGGTGTGGAAGAGCTTAGGCAAAAGGGGTCTTGCTTAGCTAGCATGCTTTTTAATGTGATCTTTAAGTCCAGCTAAATGTCAGATAAGTGGAGACTTAATATGTTAATTCCTCTATAAAGAAAATAAAGGAGACATCTAAAATTATAACAACTATAGGGGAATTAAACTACTTAGTCACACTTTGAAGTTGTGGAGGAAGGTAATTGAGAATAGAGTGGGAAAGAATGCTCCTATCTTGAAGAACTAGTTTGGCTTCATGCCAAAAAAGTCCACAATAAAAGCTTTACATCTTTTAAGGAGATTAATGGAATATTACAGTAAAAGTCAAAGTAATTTTCATTTGTTTTTTATTGATATAGAGAAGGTACATGATAGGGTACCTAGAGAAATCATGTGGAAGTGTTTAAAGGTTAAAGGAGTTTCTTTGACTTATATACGGGTTATTAGAGATATTTATAAAGGGGTCAAGACTAGAGTAAGGACGATAAGAGGAGATACAAAAAAATTTCTATCGATATTGGGTTACTCTAAGGCTCCTCATTGAGCCCTTTTTTGTTTGTAGTGGTGATGGATGAGTTTACCAAAACTATTTAAGGGGATGTGCCTTGGTGTATGTTGTTTTCTAAGAATATTGGCTCAGTGGATGAGATAAAAGAGGGTGTTAATGTCAAGGTAGAACGTTGGAGGGATATGTTAGAATCTAAGGGTCTTAAATTGAGCAGAACTAAGACTAAGTACTTAGAGTGTAACTTTTAGGGAAATAGGGTGGCTTCTAATATGGAGGTAAAAATTGATTCAGAAGTTATACCACGAAAAGAGTGTTTTAAGTACCTAGGCTTTATCATCCCAAGTAATGGATAAATCGATGAAGATATAGTTTACTGTATCATATTAGGGTGACTTAAATGGAAAAGTACATCAAGATTTTTATGTGATAAGAAGAGATCACTCAAGATCAAAGGTAAATTCTATCATTTAGTGATTAGGTCGACCATACTATATGGGGCAGAGTGTTGGCCCATCAAATAAGTAGATAGTCATAAGCTAATGGTTGCAGAGATGAAGATGCTCCATTAGATGTGTAATCTTACTATAAGAGATAAGGTCGAGAATCTATTGGTAAAAGACAAATTAAAGGTGGTTAGTATTAATGAAAAATTAAAAGAGAGGAGGCTAAGGTATTTCATACATGTTAAAAGGAGATACTTTGATGCTCCAGTGAGAAGATGCAAAAAAATAGTACTTAGAGACTGTAAAAATGAGGCATAAAAAGAACTAGAAGGATGTGATCAAGAATGATATGACTTTATTAGAACTTACTGAGAATATGACTCGCAATAGAAAGCTTTGGCATACTAGGATATAGATAAAGAATCTCACGCAGAATGGTCTTTCTCGTTCTCTTAAGTCTTTTAAACATTTTCCTTTGAGTTTTTTATTTTATAGTTAGCCTTGATATTTTGATTACATAGTAATTCCCTCCTAATTATTTAGCTCAAGCGGCAAATTTAATTGCTTTCTTATATGGCTAGTTTAATTTATTCTTGCACTTGTCTTTCTTTTATTTGTATATTTATTTACTTATTTTTATTTTATTGTTAATCTTTACCATGTTATATATATACCATGTTATGTATTACATTACATATATATTTTTATTTATATTTTGTATTATTATTATTTTGTATAACATGTGGGTCTATCGGAAACACCCCCTATTAAGTAAGGATAAGGTTGTGTACTACTGAGGGGGTGCTTGGTTCACAGAGAGTAATGAGAATGAAAATGAGAATGAATATAGTGAGGAATGAGAATAGATATAATCATTATAATTATGATAGTTGGTTAAGATGAAGGAATGATTATCATTTTCATTAATGGTAGTTGGTTTATTAAAAATGTTAGAGAAATAAAATTTGTTAAAATTTTGTTTTATATCAAATTTTAAATATATTTTAATTGATTATTTTTAATTTATACACCCTAATTATAATGACAAAATGTTTAAAATCAAGTATATTGCAGTTTTTTCTTTCCAATACTCTTAAGAAAAAAATACTCTGGTATTTTCTTGCATCAACATATCATTAGTTACATAATATCATCAAAATAGAGTTTAATCATCCAAAATATTGAGCAATTCATCAACACAATCATAATATCCACCATTCCATTACTATAGTAAAATTAAGTAACATAGTTTAATACAATTTACATTTATCCGATAATGCAAATGATGTTATATTTTAAGTAATTAATGAATAATAATTAAATTAATTATATTGTAATTAACTAATTAATTAATTATATTTTAATTAATTAATTACATCTTAATTATATTTAAATTAATTAATTATATTTTAT
The DNA here is from genome assembly GCA_027563825.1 of Erythroxylum mucronatum. Taxonomy (NCBI): domain Eukaryota; kingdom Viridiplantae; phylum Streptophyta; class Magnoliopsida; order Malpighiales; family Erythroxylaceae; genus Erythroxylum; species Erythroxylum mucronatum. The sequence continues at coordinate 2,652,302 of JAOSBP010000009.1, forward strand.
CTTGATTAATTATTTTAATTAATTAATTAATTAGATTTTATCTTAATTAGTTAATTAATTAATTAATTATATTTTAATTAATTACATTTTAGTTAATTATATTTTAATTATATTTAATTAAAAATTAAAAAATATTAGTGTTGGTAGGAATTGAATTTATTCCTCCCACACATGGAGGATATGGACCATTACTTAAAACTTGGGTATGAAAAAAATGTTCAATCAATCATAATAACTAACCAATTATTGCCATTCATTCTATTCCCATTGATTTATTCGCATACCTCTTAACCAAGCACTCCCTCATTATCTAAGGAAGAAGCAGCATTGATTGAACTCCAACAGCAAGTTGGTACCGGTACAAAGAAAATCAACCAACTTAGATCGACTATTAGCCTTTTGAAAACCAACTTACTTCAGAACCACCACTATCTCACATATCAACACCAATTCAACCCATTACTCCACAACAAATTACTCAGCTATCCATCTCCACTACTCCGCCTACTTCACCTATTGCTCAACGCAAAGCAGACTTAAGGAAGAAAAGGTTTACGTTATTTTTAATGGACCTATGGCAGGCATTTATGAAGAATGGCGTCAAGCCGTTGTACGCATTACAGGAAAATCATCCATCTTACATACAAGCTTTCTCCAGCTGACTTTAAACACCACCTTTGAAGCCTCAATATAAACAGGTCTTGGAAATACCGCCAGTAGACTCACGAATGAAGACATTGGGTAAACCAATCAATATGGACAAAATCAATGTCGTACCCAATAAAGCATTTAAGGAAGAAGTCAGAAAACTTACGTCTGAAATGTTCTGTGAATGTTTTCAGGCCTTAAACGACTGGAAGGAAGGACAAAAAATATTCCAGTATTATCCACAAAATAGAGGCAAATGTGGACCTAAAGCTGATCCACTCACTAAGACTCATAGATACCATTTATTTAACCAATTTAAACATTATCTCCGAATTTCCTACTGGATTTCTACAAGCACTCAAGACCTATAAGGATAGATTTGCTAAAGATAGAGAAATGTTTCTCAAGATTTTCAGCAGTTACCCGATCTTCAATGAAACTGATAATATTAAAGATGCCGAGATTAAAGTCTCCAAAATAGCATTCATTCAGATTGGAATAAGCAATGGAATCTATCCACCTATTGACGAAACTCCAAAACAAACCTTCGAATGGAAAACTATCAATCAATTCAACCTCCCCTGTTTGGAAGGAGTCTGCCTACAATGCATACGAATTAATCCCGAATCATTGATAAAGGTAAATTATAGAGGACCAAATATGATCTTGATCTCTGTGTATAAATCACCAATCACCACGGAAGCACTTCACATAATAATGATTGTGATCTATAAAGATTAGGGTTAGTTCTAGAGACAGTATTGTTGTTAAAAGAATGTCTAGGTCATATAGTTGGATTTATTTGAATAGGATATTGGATTTCTGGTAATGTTTCTAATGAGGTTTGTATATTTGTTCCCAGTGACGGATCCAAGGGGGGCTAGCAGGGGCTATAGCCCCCCCAAGACAAAAAAATTTGTTAGGAATGCTTTGTTAACTAAAACCCAGCCCCCTTTTTCTAAGACTAAAAAATTTTGTCATTCCTCCCAAGACTAAAAAATTTTGCCCTTGCCCCTCCAAGACTAAAATCCTGGATCCGTCGCTGTTTGTTCCGACTTTGGCTACATCACTAAGTAATTGGTCAAGATAAATTTTATCAGTAATTTTAAATTCTATACTATGGTGGGAATTAGTTAATGCATAACTAATTTGATAGGTGATGGAAAAAGGATATTGTCCCTGAGTCATTAAGTCTTCTTATTCGGCTCGAGTTAATTTACAATAATATTTTTAAATTCACAAATATATTGTTCTTGATAACATATAACACATATTTGTATGTTATTTAAATGCCTCTATTTTCTCTATTTATCGTTGTCTCACTATTATATATGCATATTTACTGCTCTTTATTTTCTTATCTGTCTGTTATACATATTTAGATCCATATTCTCTCAATATATTTCTTTGGAAATGTTGAAAAAATCATTTTCATTCTCATCTTTTGCATTATTTATTAGAATATGTAAATCATCGCAATACAAGTCAAACTCACGTACCTTTTTATTCATTAGATAGTGAAGCTTATACTGACATATAGACCAATGTCTAATTCTAATTGTTCTATTTGTAGTCACCACTACAGAAAACAATCCTATAAACCTTATAGAAAATTTTTTAGACGAAAAAATTCTAGACAATTTCAACCCAAAAAACAAGAATATTATCCCGAAAAGAAAAGAAAATATTGGAAATGTTGGCTTTGTAAAGAAGAAAGATATTATGCTAATAACTGCCTTAAAAGAAATCAAAATAAATATAAAGAAAAAGTTAATATACTAAATTAAGCATTGGAAGAAAAATTAGAACCAATTGAAAACAAATTCAACTATTTCATCTCTTTATCTCTATGAATCTCAAAAGTCAGAATCATCAATTGAATCCGATTATAACCTTTATTCAAGTGATTATTTCAAATAAAAAATAAATGCATATATTGACACCGGAGCCACTATATGTATAACATCAAAACAGTTATTAACTAAGGGCTCCTATCTTGTCTTTCCCTTTGGCTTAAGCATCAAACAAGTTAAGAAAAATCAAAACCAAAGCCTTTCAAATGAAACACGAGTGAAAAATTCATCCCAACTTCTACCAAAAAATCAGGGCTTGCTTGGCCATTGCCAATCTACAAATCATCAAACCTCTCATATCCAACTACGCCAAGGCTTTGAGTACTTCTTTCTATTAGACATATTTCAAAGTCAAACCTAAAAGTACATTTAGCCTTGAATTAGACCACCATTGCAAGCATGCCAAGTTCTGAACAACCAAACCTATTTCACCGTATCAAAAATTTCTCGCATCTCAAATATGTTAGAAAAAATGAAACACTATTGTTTTTCAACGTCAATTTCAATGAATAGGACATAACAAAAGTGAAATATTTGTCCAAAGGTAAGAATCACGCGAAACAAAAATGAAAACAAGGCAAAAATGAAGCTAACCCACTGTAAATCTTAAATATCACATACAAAAACGAGAGAAAAATTTTAAGAGGGTGTCTATTTTGTTTTTTTAGGTAATTGTCTGTTGTGCTTTTCAGAAAAAATGAAAATAAGGAAAAAATATCTATTTCAATTTATTTCGGTCTCTTATTTTCATAAGAAGGTGTCTAATATTTTTCTATGGTAATTGTTTATTGTGATTTTTTTAAAAATGAAAACAAGGAAAAAATTTTTCCTTAATTTACTTTGGTTTCTTATGTCAAAAAAAAGAAATTTGTAACAACTTTATCAATACACAAATTTATCATTTTTCATTTGTTTCGCTATTTTATCCTTTAAAAGGAGAGAACTAATTGACCTCCAATAATGCAAAAAGTAAGCAACTGATTTCATCTATCATTTTCATTTTGTTGGGTAATGTGAAGTTTAATTTTTTAATTCTTATTTTATTTTTCCTTTTCTCTCCTTTTTATTTTCATTTTCTATATCTATATTGATTCAATTTATTTTTAAGTCTTCAAGCACATTTCGTCTTATTTATTCAATTGTTCATCAACATTCGTTTTAATGTTTAGATACCTACTTCTTATATAACTCTTTATTCCAAAAGGTAGTTACTTCTTTTTGCTTCTTACATGATTTCAGCGTTGTTCCTATTTTTTATGATATTGTATAGGTGTTAGAAACATATGTTTCTTTAATTTTTAACTTATTTTTCTTCAAAATATTGGAGATATGTTTCAAGCATATGTTTCTTTAATTTTTAGCTTATTCTATCTTTGTTTCTTTTTGCTATGTATGCGCTCGTTCTTACAAACAAGTTGTCTATGAAGTAGAAACCATATAAGCTAGAAATGTAGGAAGGATATAGACAACATATCAAATTCAATCAAATAGTCATTGATATGAAGTAGACTCCAGGTGACTGTTGCAAACGAGGACAAGACAATCATTCCGCTTTACCCCTTACCTCTTTCTTATGAACATTTGGTGACCACACTTATATTAAGTAAAGGGACGGTTGATTTAGAGGACATCATCAATGTGTTATTGACTAACTAACAAAAACTCAATATCGATGAAAGGTCTTAAAATGAAGGGTTGTATATATAGGGAAATAAAAAATGTTAGCGAAAACAAAGAATGCGAGAGAAAATTGAACACGAACGGTCTGTTTGGTTCACGGAATGGAATAGACAAGGAATAGAATAACTATTTTTTGGAATAGAAAAGACGAGGAATAAAATAGAATGAGTATTATTTTGTTTGATTCAAGGAATGGAATAGATAAAGAATTTCTATTCCACTGTTTGGTTTGAAAATATAAACTTGGAATAGGAAAGGAGTAACCAACAAAAAGACTAAAATATCCTTATCTTTATTATTATTATTATTGTTATTATAATTATAATTACTTATTAATTATTATTATAAATTTATTTTTTATTATTATTCTTTTTATTATTAATTTTATCAATTAATTATATTCTTATTTTATTATTAAAAATCCTAATTATAAT
>JAOSBP010000009.1:2668312-2681709 GCA_027563825.1 Erythroxylum mucronatum
TGTACGCCTCTTCTTCTACTTGGGGGGGCGGCGGTTGGCCCGAAGGAGGAGAACGGTGCCGTAGGGTGGACATGGCATGGGCGTGGTCTTTGCTTATTTCGTTTGTTTGTGTTTTTCTGTTCTGTTTGGTATGATCAGAGAAAGAAAGAGATGAACGTTATTCTGAGTATTGTATTGTATTGTATTGTTCTGTGTGCCACACTACAAGAAGCAAAGCTGAGGTAAAGTAAAGGTGATTGGTTCTCAAAGAGATGGCTAGAGAGACAGACTCGGCGGCAAGCGCGTTGAATTGATTTTTTTTAACTCTGTAGATCCAATCCTTCCGATTCCTCTTTCACTCTCGGTCTAGTTTTAAATCAATTTTGATAGGAATAGGAAGTGGATCCAATTCCACCGTGTCATTTAATTACCTTTTATATCTTTAAATTTCACGTTACACGCATCTTACCTTATAAAGTTATAAATATTATACCGAGCTTGATATCAGATTAAATTCTAAAATAAAATTGTACCGATATTGATCGGTACCGGATACTATCTCGAAAAACTTCTTAACAAGCCCAGTCTTAGTGATAATGGATCCAGGAGTCAAAGAGTAGATAAACATGTTCTAGATATAAAATCCCCCTAAACCAAATTCTTTCTAAAGACATATAACCACTATCCTTAAGTTAATAGTTTGAACTCTCTTTTCAATCAATATCCTAAAGAACAAATTAACTTGTTCCGTAAATTCCCATGATAGATTTGACTCTAACAAAGAAGATTTATTTGGTCCTATTTTTAGGATTTCATATAACTCTTATTATTCATGTCATGACTTATTTGTACGTATGATTTCTTAATCCTTATATATGAAATATAAAATTGAATTAAAATACTAGAAAATCTCAATTCAATCATAAGTGATATTTATAAATAATTAAATCTCAATTCAATTATAAGTAATATTCATAAATAATTCACAAGATAACTTAGGTCTTTCATTAGATTAAGAAATCAATCCAAAATAATAATTATACAATTCATCTCATCTAAATCTATCCCAATTTATTTCATGATAAGATAAAAGTATCCAAAAACAATCAACAAAGAAAACATTATAAAAAAATCCTTATTATGGATCTTGAAATCTTAGTAGTTAAATCTTAATGGAATTCCATTTTTTCTCTCCAAACTTGATTCATTCTTATGTTAGGACTCTCTAATTTGACTCTAATGACTTGTTCTCTAATGGTGTCTTTTTTTAAGGGTAAACTTGATAAAATTTTATCATTATTTTGTGGACTAGCATAATAAACATAATTTTGTACAAACCCCGATTAATTTGATGTCAAGGTAATTGGGCTTGTTAATTCTCTCTTTAATGTGTCATTGGGCCTGTGTTCATGGGCTTGCTATGATAGGTAGGCTTGGCCCATGTTTTGCAGTGCACAGGAGGCCCTACTGCTAGCCGACTTTAAATACAATCGCCCCATTGAAAACTGTATGTGTGTTTTTGCTGATTGAGGTTCAGAACAGCAGTAGTAAATCCTCTGCGTCTCTGTCGCTCCGCTTCACAAAATATTACAATGGATTCAATGTTTCCCCAATTTTCAGGTATTTATTCATCTAATTATTGAATATAGTATGTTGCAATTCTAGGGTTAATTACTTGTGTTCTGTAATTTCGTGTTCAATTTTCTTTCAAAACTCACCCCTTTTATTCTTATAAAACCCTAAAACATTAAAGTGTCTTAACCAATAGAGTCTAACATGAGCCCACGTTGGTCTTATGTTCTTAATAACTTTAGAAAACCCTCTTTTATGTGAAAATTACCACCAATATGACTCCTTTTATGTTTCTCCAAAATTGCTTTATTCTTTTGACAAGGCTCACCGGTTTAACTCTAATTATTTATTCTCTAATGATGTTTTTTCATCTAATGATAAAAGCTCCCATTTTATTCTCATAAAATCCTAAAAAATTTGAAAATTATAACATAAACCATATTGGTCTTATGTTCTTAATAGCTTTAAAAAATCGTATTTTATGTAAAAATCACCACAAACATGGATGCCCAATACGGACTCATGTTTGCCTTGTGTATTATGAGCAATCTTTAACAATCACGATGAAAATTGGTCCAATATAGTATCATTTTTGACACATTTTGCTTCCCACCTTTTTTACATAAAAATTATCACTAAAACAGGACTCAAACATGATTCTATCTTGGAGAAGAAAGATCCATATTATAGAAACTCATATTTAATTATCTACCCTATTTCGCTCCCACTTGACTCTAAATTTGCTCGAATTTATTCCTTCGTTCGTCATCAAGGAGCTATAACAATGCTTATATATAAAATATAAGCTACATTAAGTAACAAATATAATAAAAACCATTTAAACATATGTAAAATGCTCTTAAAATCTTACTAAGAATATAATCCAATTAGAACTGATGAAATATATATTTTATGTAAGTTTTTATTTATTTTTTATAACTTTAGAAGCTAATTGAATATGTGAAAGTATTAACAATTTTTTTCCGTTTTAGATGAAAATTTAAATAATTTTTAACATAAAAACCCTTAATGTTTTTATCTAATAGTAACAAAAATGGTAACTATATCATTTTATTTTGGTAATAAAAATAGATAATCCCTTGAAAGTAATAAGTGGTATGCAACATAAGGACAAACAACTCAAGAATAAAGTAAGGAGAACTTGCCACACACAAAGAATAACATAAAAATAAAAACATTAAAACTAAGACTAGGCTTACATTCTTTTATTTTTGAAAGTTGGAAAATAATAAATTAATATAACTCAAAAAGATTAAAAGTCCAAGCTGACGTAAATGGAGTTTGAACCCCTAAGTCATACAAGACTCAACAAATAAAAAGAACTAATATGAATAAGATGACTAGTTTAGGACTCAGTATGTAGCTAAGAGAATTAAACCTAAAATTATCATTCAAATTTTCCAATAGCTTCATCAAGTCATTTAGGTACTATTTTAGATAAACCTATATGCTTAGTTGAATGGAATGAAGTCAATGTTGTGTTATGTTCCATCTTATAGCCATTATACCACTTTTATCAAGTTTCATATTTCAAGCCAAGATTATTTCCCTCATTCAAAAGATTGTGCCTTGAATCAAGGTTTATATTGTCTACTTTATGCCTTGGAAAGTCCTAGCATTCGTTTCTCTACAAACTATGTACATTATACACCCAAAAGCAATTTTAAATATTATGTAGTCTCCCTCATAAATATGGTGAGGTTGTTTTGCCCAAAGTATGATGTTAAGTCATTCAAGCTCCTAATAGTGGTGGTTAAACTTTTTTTGGATTTTTAACCATAAGACTACAATATACTAGCATTGGAAAATAAATGACTAATGGTTTCAGGATCTTGATTGCACAATTTCCTAATATGGAAACATATCACCATGAAAGATACATGTTTTATACAAGATATTCTTATGGCTATGTCTCATGTATGAAGTCTTATTGTGTATATTGCCACTTATGGTTCTAGGTCTAAAATGAAGTTCATACATATGTGCATGATGTACTCTTTGAGGTCAAGATTAAGATGCATTATGATGATGATTGATCCTATTTGCTATTAATGTTCATATGTAGTTTATCTTTAACAAAATTAGTTTTGTTAAATGAAGCACTTCCATAAATATATATCATTTGATAATCTTCGTTTCATAGTGCCATGTCCAAATTTTATTTACCTTTATCGAATTTTGAAAAAAATGGTGCAAATTCTTCTTTCTCTTTCTCAAATGATGCATTCTTATTTTGTAACTCATTTAATTTTTCTTATCATCATTTATATCCTTATACATTGACCATGCAATTAAACTCATTCTTTAAAATTTTGTTTTCCTTAGAGTATGGTTGTAATAACAATGCATTTCCTTAACCTTGGAAGATAATATCTTTCTCACCTTAGTTAAAATCTCAAGGTGCTCAATTAATTCATCATATGTCATATCATCATCGTCAATGTCAACATCATATTTTACAAAAGTTACCTTATTATTGTGTGAAATAAAGCATGTATTTGTCACTCCATGTTCAAAATTTAAATTCCTCTTTTCATCCCATATGGCGACTCCTTTTAGAATTTCTCTTGTCACTCTTTTTAAGGTACAAACCTTCATACTTCACATGTCTAGACTTTATTTATGACAAATAACATTAATTTATGCTTTAAACCACTCTTACTTTTATCTTTGATGTCTCATTATTTAATAAAGCCCTTTTTCTAAGTAGGAGGACATTTATAAAAACCTTTGTCAGAAAGAAAAAGAACTCAAAACAATGAAACTAAAAATAATGCCAAATTAAAGAGACCAAAACTTGAAGGTTGGAGTATTAAAATATTGTTTATAAATATTGAAAAAATGAAGAGTACTTGTCAAATAAATGGCAAAAAAATGCATTTTAATGGTAAGAATTTCACTAAAATACAGGGTAAACTCTAATGTTTTAGAGCATTCAAAATGAATCTTAACATTTGTATAATATTTAATATGAACCCTAAGTGGACAAAATTGTCGATCAAGTTAAGTCTTCATTTATTATATAAACATTTGTAAAACATTTCCTTATATTTCCTTTTCAACACCACCTTCTCTCTTATTCCTTAGTCTGGCTTTGTGGCTTTTAAGTGGAACAAAGGTGAGTCCTTTCTCATCCTTCTTGACTATTTTAAGTGCCCATTTTATTTTTCTCCATTTTAAGATAGTTATTTTTTTTAATTACAAGTTCTTTTGGCTCATTGTAGTCATGGTTTTGAAACCTGAATCGGATCGGCCGGTTCGACCGATGACTGGTAGGCTATCCGGTCCAGGTGACTCCTAAAAATTAGTCCCTAATTGAACCAGTGCGAATCGGTCAATTGATCGGTTAAACCGGGATTGGTCGAACCGGTTGGCCACTGGTTCAATGATTTTTTTATTTTGCTTTTTTTTCTAAAACGTTGATGTGTTTTTTAATTCTTTCAAAAGTAAGACCCACCTTTTCTCCAGAAATTTAATAGAAGTATAAAAATTTATATTATTTGGTATATTTTTCTATTTTTTAAATATTACTAATATTATATATAATTAAATATAATTATTGTGTAATTATAACGTCACACCGATTCGAACGGTGGTCGAACCGATCAAACTGGTGATCAATAAAACTTTCAATTTAACGTCCGATCTAGATTTTAAAACCTTAAATTGTAATTAAGTGTTTCTCTCTATCATTCAATGTTAGCTGTATGTTACTCTAAAATTTAGTTCCTTATTGTGTCATGTCAATATGATTTTTGCATTTAAATCATTTTTACACAGGTTGACCGTTACTTCAACAAGAACTGGGCAGCCCATCAACTGTAATCTGAACACTAGGTGCGAATTTCAAATTTTGAAATTGTCATCGATGGAAACCTGACGTAACGATCACAAGACTATGCGTGTTTGTTTGACTTTGTGTAAGCGGAAGCGGAACGGAGCCATAAACCGCAGATGTGCGGGATAATATATTAAAGAAAGGTAAGAAGTGGACAGGTGGAGAGGGAAACCAGAGCCAATCCAATTGGCACGCTCCTGAGCACTTGTTTCGTCACTTTGGCAGATGATAATTGCACAAGAAGAAAGTAATGCAGGTTTACCAAAACAGAAAGTGATCAATAAAAGTTCATTTTGCTACGTATCTCTTTGTTTTTTCTTTAAAACTTAATTAAAAAATAAATAGGTCAAGGAATTTTCACAAAATTGATGCAAGACATCTTGAATAGTTAAAAGATGACTTGTTTGAATAATTCTAATATCTATATTCTATACTATTAATTCATTCTAAAATCTTCAACAAGTCAAATATTACTGCTACAAAAACAACAACATCAATAAGAGTCTCATTGAGAAATAACATCCAGTAAGACTCTCACTGAAACGCAGAGTTTAGAAAGATTTAGTAGTACACAATCTTACCCTTATTTAATAGGGGGTGTTTCCAATAGACCCACATATTATGCAAAATAATAAAAATATAAAATAAAAATAAAAATATGTAATGCAATACATAATATGTTATATATATTACATGGTAAAGATTAACAATAAAATATAAAATAAGAAAATAAATACACAAACAAAAGAAAGACAAGTGCAACAATAAATTAAAATAGCCATACAAGAAAGCAATTAAATTTGCTGTTTGAGCTAAATAATTAGGAGGGAATTACTATATAATCAAAATATTAAGGCTAACTATAAAATAAAAAACTCAAAGGAAAATGTTTAAAAGACTTAAGAGAACGAGAAAGACCTCTCTATGTGAGATTCTTTATCTATATCTTAATATGCCAAAGTTTTCTATTGCGACTCATATTCTCAGTAAGTTCTAATAAAGTCATATCATTATTGATTACATCTTTCTAATTCTTTTTAGGCCTCGTTTTTTTCCTTACAGTCTCTAAGTACTATTTTTTTGCATCTTCTCACTGAAGCGTCAAAGTATCTCCTTTTAACATGTTTGAAATACCTAAGCCTCCTCTCTTTTAATTTTTCATTAATACTGACCACCTTTAATTTGTCTTTTACCAATAGATTCTCGACCTTATCTCTTCTAGTAAGATTACACATCCAATGGAGTATCTTCATCTCTGCTACCATTAGCTTATGACTATCTACTTATTTGATGGGCCAACACTCTGCACCATATAGCATGGTCGACCTAATCACTAAATGATAGAATTTACCTTTGATCTTGAGTGATCTCTTCTTATCACATAAAAATCTTGACGTACTTCTCCATTTAAGTCACCCTAATATGATACAGTAAACTATATCTTCATCGATTTATCCATTACTTTGGATAATAGAACCTAGGTACTTAAAACACTCTTTCCGTGGTATAACTTCTGAACCAATTTTTACCTCCATAATAGAAGCCACCCTATTTCCCTAAAAGTTACACTCTAAGTACTTAGTCTTAGTTCTGCTCAATTTAAGACGCTTAGATTCTAACATATCCCTCTAACGTTCTGCCTTGACATTAACACCCTCTTTTATCTCATCCACTGAGACAATATTATCAATAAACAGCATACACCTAGGCACATTCCCGTAAATATTTTTGGTAAGCTCGTCTATCACTACTGCAAACAAAAAAGGGCTCAATGAGGAGCCTTAGAGTAACCCAATATTGATAGATTTTTTTTGTATCTCCTCCTGTCGTCTTTACTCTAGTCTTGACCCCTTCATAAATATCTCTAATAACCTGTATATAAGTCAAAGAAACTCCTTTAACCTCTAAACACCTCCACATGATTTCTCTAGGTACCTTGTCATACTTTGGCTTTTCCTGTAATATTCTATTAATCTCCTTAAAAGATGTAAATCTTTTGTTGTGGACTTTTTTGTCATAAAGCCAAACTAGTTCTTCAAGATAGGAGCATTCTTTCTCACTCTATTCTCAATTACCTTCCTCCACAACTTCATGGTGTGACTATGTAGTTTGATGCCTCTATAGTTGTTACAATTTTGGATGTCCCCTTTATTTTTGTATAAAGCAATTAACATTTTAAGTTTCCACTTATCTGACATTTTGGTGGACTTAAAGATCACATTAAAGAGCTTGCTAGCTAAGCAAGACCCTTTTTGCCTTAGCTCTTCCACACCTCAATAGGTATCTCATTAGGCCTTACTACGTTTCTACTCTTCATCTCCCTCAAAGCTCTTTTAATTTCTTTCCTTATAATCTGCCTGTAATGAGTCAAGCTATGAAACCTCCCGGACGTGCTAATATCACCAAAAAAGATGTTGTCTTCTATGTCTTCATTAAAAAGGTTATAAAAATACCTCTATCATCTTCTCTTACTGTCTTTTTTTAACCACAACTACTCGTCCTACTTCATCTCTTATACAACGAACTTGATCTAAGCCTCTTATTTTCCTTTTCTTAGCTCTTACCAACTTAAAAATGTGCTTTCCTCCATTTTTAGTTTTCAATCTTTGGTAAAATTTCTCGTAAGCTCTGCTTTTATCTATTTAGATTGTCTTCTCTGCCTTTTCTTAGCCAGTTTGCTCTTTTTTAGGTATTTTTTTGTGTCTAGTTTCTATTGCTTTTAATTGCCTTTGTATCTTAATTTTGGTTACAAATCTTTGTGTTTTGATCCAAATGTGAGATAAATTGAGTGGAAATTGAGTGAATATTGCATGAATGCAAATTGGATTATTTTGTGAATATTGTATAAAGGTTGAAGGGAAAGTTGACGTAAATTTGCATGAAAGGAAAAGAAAAAAAACAAAGAAAGGTGGTGACTAAAGGTGTCACCACCGTGATACCATGACTAAGCATGTCACCACCATGACTAAAGTGGTGACTAAACTTGTCATGGTGATGGCATGTTCAGTAAGGGTGTCACCACCGTTACAATGGTTGCACGGGGATGATAATGAGTCACACCCGTGGCTGCCATACTCACCCTTATGATATTTTTTACTTTAATTCGTCTAATTATTTACGTGACAGCTGTAGGGGTGATGGCTCGAAACCTTAAACCTAGACTCATACTACAAATAGAAGGGGAATAGAGGGTGGTGACACATTCTCACAGACACACATATTCCAACATTCTTATAATTCCATATTATATCATTCCACTCAGATCATACAGACTCATTTAGGGGACACAAAATAGATAGAAGGAGAAAGAGAGAAATACAATAGAGAGGTGGAAGCTTGGGACAGAGGCAGAAAGCAAAAGCTGAAGCTGAATCCTAGTGAACTTGAGCGACCATTTGGCTGGGTGAGAACCAAGCAGAAGCAGAAGGCGAAAGCCAACGTATAAAGTTTGAGAATGGCAGAAGATCACCGCAACTCTCTCATCTGAACACTCGTTTGCTCGTTCCTTTTTTACTTTTCTATTGTTTTACCGAATTTACTCCTTTGTTAGTTGATTAACTCATACTCTGTTGGCTTTTAGTTCATTTTGGTCATTCACTTAGTTTATTGCTTTGATATTTCTCTTATACTAATTAAGATGGGATTGACGTATTTGAATATGATGATTCTTGTTATTTTCATGATGGGTTGATCTCTTTTTCTTGAGGATTAATGTAACTAATTTAGTCAAATATGCATGATTGAAGGACTGTTTTGTTGTCTTATGTTTGCTATAGTTTCTGAACTAAATGGATGTAATGGCATAGGCAAACTTTGCATCATTTTGGTATTAAACGAAGGATCGAGAGAAGAAGTTAAATATGGAACGATAACTATAGTCACTTAGGTTAAGAACTAGAAATATATTAACTTAAGTGGTAATTAGTAGTTGGGTTTTCATAATTAATTCAGATGATAACTTGTTGAATATGAAAGTTAGATTTAGTTGATTATTCGAGTTGAACTTAAAATCCAACTATTAATTTTAGTAAGACAACTACTCAATCATTTCCCCCTAATCATGCATAGGAGATTAAATTAGTGAAACTAATTCTTAAGATTTTTCCACTTCAATTAATCTATTCGTTTTTGCTTCCAGTTGAATTAGTTACTTCTCAATCTAATTTTGTGATTTTCTTTAAAACTTTAACTCAACAAATAGGGACAGAGTGTTTAGGATTGCATCAGTTTTTATTTTTTGTTCAAGGCTAATTTAAGTGAACCAATTTCACCTTCATGGGAGACGATCTTGGGTAATCAACTACAACTACCTCATATACTTATGAGTAAGATAGCCTAGGTATATTTTAAAACTTATTTGGGCATAATAAGTTTTTGGCACCATTGCTGGGGAGGTGTTTAGGGTTTGCACTTAATTTAATTTTAATTGTTTTGCCGATTGTTTTGTATGTTTATGCATACATTTTGTCGTGTTATTCCATTGAGTTATTTTAGTAATTTTCTTATTAATTAATTGTTTTTTATTTGGATTATGTGAGGAAGGAGGTCTCGTGAAAGCGAACTTGCTCATTTTATTGATAACGTGCATTGGATAAGAGGACCTCAAAGGGACTTTGAAGACAATCTCAAGGAACCCAAGCTAGAAAATCAAGAGATGGGTGAAAGGTAGTCAGTAATGAAGGAATATGCCAGATTAGTAATTGGCAATGCAACTTCGTGCATATGTTTAGGAGAGGTAGCCAAAAACTATGAATTAAAGAGCATCTACTACAACATGCTGCCATCTTTCTGTGGGGTTCCCAATAAAGACCCATTAAACTTCATTCGGGAATTCTATACCACTATCTAGACTTTCCCGTTGGATGGCCTAAATGAAGATCAACTCAAGATGAGGTGCTTCCAATACACATTGAAGGATAGGGCCCAGGCATAACTGACGACCCTTCCACCCGGTTCATTGACTACATAGGATGGAGATGTACAACAAATTCATGGGAAAGTTCTATTCCCATCAAAATACTTCTGAGTTGCGGACGAAGATAGCCACCTTCACTCAGATGGAGAAAAGCCATTCCATGAGGCGTAGGAATGCTTCAAACTTTTTCTCATTTAGTGTCCACACCATTATTTTCCACTTCACATGCAGAACTAGTTCTTTTATGATAGCTTGACACAATAACGTCAATACACGATGTACAATGCAGTAGGAGGAGCTATGGGAGAGAAGACGACCAAAGAAACGTATGAGATCTTCAAATGTTAGGAGCCAATTCTCAACAAAAGAGCATGAGGGGGAGAAGAGCTGGAGTTTATGAAGTTAGCTCCAATCAAGAACAGACAATGGAGTTAGCTGAGTTATCAAGTCATATAAAGATGCTAACTACAAGACTACCCCAAAATGTTCCGAATCAATAGTTATATGGTATATATGGAATTGGTGGTTATGGAACTAACATTTGTTCATATTTTTGTGAGCCTTTTGCAGATGGGGAAGAACAAGTGAACTCACTCAACAATTTTCAACCAAATGAGTGAAATGATCCGTACTCAAACACCTATAACCCTGGTTGGAGAAACTACCCTAATTTTTTATGGAAGACTAATAATCCACCAGTATAGCCCTAACAACAATACCAAAATTTTCAGAGGCCAAATTATTACCAAGGGCAATTCTCACTTCAAAACCCACCAAGTAAATCTTTTTTGGAGAAAAGCCTGAATGCGTTTATTTACATCACAACTCAAAATCAGGAAATGAACAATAAAAGGTTGGATTCTTTGGAGGAATCTATAAAGAAGATTGAGATCCAATTAGGGCAACTCTCTGCTCAAACGAACAACAATTAGAAAGGGAAGTTGCCTTGTCAACCCGAGCAAGCCCAATCAGTTACTATTTTGAGAAGTAGTAAGGTTATTGAAAATCATGTTGACATCCCTTCTAATCTGTCTAGTGCAGGTAATCAAGAGGAGTAGAGCTTTACTAATGAAAAGGGTGAGCAGAATGAAGAAAGTAATGGGCATGACAACTTTTCAAGTCACGTTCAGAAAGGTGAAAATTTAGGACATACAACCGACTGCAATGAAGAACCAAGACTGCATAAGGTGACTAATCCTTATAAACCACCGATCTCATATCCAAGTTGCCTTAAGGAATTGAAACAAGATAAGCAATTTTCTGATCTATATAACATGTTTTCCAAAGTTAATATTAATTTGCCTTTGTTAGGTGTGATAAAAAATATTCCAACTTATGTGAAGTTCTTTAAGGAATTAAGCACCAAGAAACGGAAGTTTGAGCCAAACAAGAAGGTGATAGTTTTAGAGGTTGCAAGTGTGGTGCTACAGTAGTAATTACCTCCCAAATTGAAAGACCCTGGGAGTTTTCTTGTGCAAGTATCAATGAATAATGGTGATAAGGTTAAGGATATGCTTGACCTTGGGCAAGTATAAACCTTATGCCTCAATCTATTTATGAGAAATTGGATCTAGGACAATTAATACCTACAAACATTTGTTTGCAATTAACTGATAGGTCAATCTGTTATCCAAAAGGAATAATGGAGGATGTGTTAGTGAAGATTGGAGGATTGATTGTTTATATAGACTTTGTTATCCTAGACATGAGGGACGCTAAAGAGTAAGGGAAGGAGCACACCATACTCCTAGGGAGGTCTTTTATGGCCACTACTAATACCTTGATTGATGTGAAGAACGGAAAACTGAGTATGACTATTTTGCGTGAAACAGTAGAACTTTTAATCTTTAATGATGAACCTATTCCTACTACTGTTTCTGAAGGTTATTATTTTATTGATCAAATTAATGCTATATATTTTGATTTCACCTTGAAGGAAGAAGAAGAAAAGGAGTTGGACTTTGTCAAAGAGAGTGATGAATGTTGCCAACTGCTGGTTAATGCAACTGAGGGAGGGGTTAGCAAATTCTTGGAGAAAAATCCTAATGAGGAGAAGAAAACGGTGGAGTCGGTCACTTTGAGTATGATGGTTGAGATGTCTAGCTAAAGATATTAAAGAAGCGCTAAATAGGAGGTAGCCCATATAATTTCTTTTTTTTCAATTAGTTATTAGTTATTTCTTTTTAGTGAAACTCGACTTAATCTATTTACTTTGTGTGCATAGGCCTACTTCTTAATCTCTTCTATTTATCTTCCTCACAGCTGTTCATTGCTCCTCAATGTAGTACGCCATGCTTATCGCCATGCTTCACATCGCATCGACGCAGCCACCACCCATTGTTTCGTATCATATTTCTATCCCTTTTCTTTTTGTTATTTTTACTGCTTGTTAGTTTAATGTCTTTTAGTTTTAATGCTTGTCTTTGTTTGTGCTATATTATGTCTTATATCCCTCTTTTACTTTTTTTTTTATCACATTAGGAACAATGTGATGTTTAAGTGTGAGGGGAAGTATTAGTTAAAAATTATTTATTATTTGTATGTTGTGTATTTGTTTTCCCATTTAATAGTTAGAGATGCATGGACATGACATAAACTCGATCAAGATTAGAAATGCATAATATGAGTAAATGAGTATACTTGCATACTTAGACTAATTTACTTAGATTTCAGTTAAAAGGATATTAGCTTGTTGTGATAGATGAATGACACTTTTTTATTTGGTAAGAATTTAAGCCTTTTGAGCTATTAAACACCAAATTCAAGTATTATTTGTTGAGAGTGTTCTTTCATGATTAAGGAACTCTAGAACTTACTTGCAAATACAAGTTGAGATCACATAATCTTGTGCAAATGTTGAAATGATGAAGGCAATTAGGATTTACCCCTTTGCTTAAAAAGCTACCATGATGTTACCTTTAGTAAATCCCTTTTGAGCTTAACATGAAACCTTTTCTTTCTTTAAACTCAAAATATAAGCCTTGACCTTAATTATTTATCCTCTTCATTGTACCTACCATAAGGCAAGTTGAGCATTTGAATGTGTATGATTGAGTTTAGGGAATAATTGTT
>JAOSBP010000009.1:2694284-2706385 GCA_027563825.1 Erythroxylum mucronatum
TGCCATGTCCACCCTACGGCACCGTTCTCCTCCTTCGGGCCAACCGCCGCCCCCCCAAGTAGAAGAAGAGGCGTACAACATAATCCCTGTGCACAACCTCCTAGCCGACCACCCGTCTCTCCGATACCCAGAAGTCCGTGCTGCCGCCGCCGCTCTTCGTACCGTCGGAAACCTCCGGAAACCGCCATTCGCCCAATGGCATCCCTCCATGGACATCCTGGACTGGTTGGCCCTCTTCTTCGGGTTCCAAGACGACAACGTTCGGAACCAGCGGGAGCACATCGTTCTCCACCTGGCCAACGCCCAGATGCGCCTCACTCCTCCCCCTGACAACATCGACACCCTCGACCCCACCGTCCTCCGCCGTTTCCGCCGCAAACTTCTGAAGAACTACACCAACTGGTGCTCTTATCTCAACAAGAAATCCAACATCTGGATCTCTGACCGCTCAAATCCCGATCTGAGGCGCGAGCTCTTGTACATTTCTCTTTATCTGTTGATCTGGGGAGAATCTGCGAATCTTCGTTTTATGCCGGAGTGCATCTGCTTCATTTTCCACAACATGGCCATGGAGTTGAACAAGATACTTGAAGATTACATTGACGAGAACACTGGGCAGCCTGTGATGCCTTCGATTTCTGGAAAGAACCAGTTCTTGAACCGCGTTGTGAAGCCCATTTACGAGACTGTGAAAAAGGAGGTGGAGAGTAGTAAGAACGGAACTGCACCCCACAGTGCGTGGAGAAACTATGATGATTTGAACGAGTACTTTTGGAGCAAGCGGTGTTTTGATAAATTGAAGTGGCCTATTGATGTGGGGAGTAACTTCTTTGTGATTTCAACTAGGAAGAAGCACGTGGGCAAGACGGGGTTTGTCGAACAGAGGTCGTTTTGGAATTTGTTTAGGAGTTTTGATCGGTTGTGGATTATGTTGATACTGTTTTTGCAGGCTGCGATCATTGTGGCTTGGGAAGGGAATGACTATCCCTGGCAAGCATTGAAACTCAGGGAAGTTCAAGTTCGGGTTTTGACAGTGTTCTTTACTTGGAGTGGATTGAGGTTGTTGCAGTTTTCGCTTGATGCGGGGATGCAGTACAGTTTGGTTTCGAGGGAGACCATGTCCCTTGGGGTTAGAATGGTGTTGAAAATTGTGGTCTCTGTGGGATGGATCATTATATTTGGGGTTTTCTATGGCAGGATTTGGAGTCAAAAGAACAGTGATAGGAGTTGGTCTGCTGCTGTTGATAGGAGGGTAGTGAATTTTCTGGAGGTGGCTGGAGTGTTTGTATTGCCCGAACTACTGGCTGTTGTCCTGCTTATAATTCCGTGGGTCAGGAATTTTCTTGAGAACACAAATTGGAGGATCTTTTATGTGTTGTCTTGGTGGTTTCAGAGCAGGAGTTTCGTTGGTCGTGCTTTGAGGGAGGGGCTTGTTGATAATATAAAGTATTCTCTGTTTTGGGTTTTGGTATTAGTTACCAAATTTGCTTTCAGTTACTTTCTGCAGATTAAACCGATGATTAAACCTTCAAAGCAGTTGCTGAAACTTGGGAATGTTACTTACGAGTGGCACCATTTTTTCAAACATAGCAACAGATTTGCTGTTGGATTGTTGTGGCTTCCTGTGGTATTGATTTATCTGATGGACTTGCAGATTTGGTACTCGATCTATTCATCTTTTGTGGGAGCAGCAGTAGGATTGTTTGCTCATTTGGGTGAGATTCGAAACCTTGAGCAATTGAGGTTGAGATATCAATTCTTTGCAGGTGCAATTCAGTTTAATCTGATACCTGAAGAGCAGCTTCTAAATGCGAGGGGGACACTGAATAAGTTTAAAGATGCCATCCACAGGTTAAAGCTTAGGTATGGGCTTGGCCGGCCTTATAAGAAGCTGGAGTCTAACCAGGTTGAGGCTAACAAATTTTCTTTAATCTGGAATGAGATCATAACGACTTTCAGGGAAGAGGACATTATATCTGATAGGGAGCTGGAATTGTTGGAATTGCCCCAAAATAGTTGGAAAGTGCGGGTTATTCGATGGCCTTGTTTTCTCCTCTGCAATGAGCTACTACTTGCCCTTAGCCAGGCTAAGGAGTTGGTAGATGCTCCTGATAAGCGGCTTTGGTACAAGATATGTAAGAATGAGTACAGACGTTGTGTTGTCATAGAAGTTTATGATAGTGTAAAGCACTTGTTGCTTGAGATCATCAAGGTCAACACTGAAGAGCATTCAATTGTGACCGTCTTGTTCCAAGAAATAGATCATGCCATAGAGATTGAGAAATTTACTAAGACCTTCAAGATGAATGCACTGCCCAATTTCCACGTTAAGTTGATAAAACTCATTGAGTTGCTAAATAAACCTGAGAAGGATATGAACCAGGTGGTGAATATTCTGCAGGCTTTGTATGAGATTGCTGCTAGAGATTTCTTCAAGGAAAAGCGGACCACCAACCAGTTAATGGAGGATGGTTTGGCTCCACGTGATCCTGCTGCAATGGCAGGGCATCTTTTTGAAAATGCAATTCAATTGCCTGATCCCAGCAATGAGATTTTCTATAGGCAGGTACGGCGATTGCACACAATTCTTACCTCCAGGGATGCAATGCATAACATCCCAGTAAATCTTGAGGCCAGACGTAGAATTGCCTTTTTTAGCAATTCCCTTTTTATGAACATGCCACATGCTCCTCAAGTGGAGAAAATGATGGCTTTCAGTGTCCTAACCCCTTACTACAATGAAGAAGTTTTGTACAGCAGGGAGCAACTTCGCACTGAGAATGAGGATGGGATTTCCATACTGTACTATCTGCAAACAATTTATGATGACGAGTGGAAAAACTTCTTGGAGAGGATGCGGCGTGAAGGGATGTGTAACGATGATGAGTTATGGAAAACAAAGTTGAGAGAACTTAGGCTTTGGGCATCTTATAGGGGCCAAACACTTGCACGCACTGTAAGGGGGATGATGTATTACTATCGTGCTCTTAAGATGCTTGCTTTCCTTGATTCAGCTTCGGAAATGGATATTAGGAATGGTTCACGAGAACTTGGTTCAATGAGGAGGGATGGTGGGCTGGATGATTTCAGCTCTGAGAGATCTCCTTCTTCCTTAAGTTTAAGTAGAACTGGCAGTTCCCTGAACTTGTTGTTTAAAGGCCACGAGTTTGGGACTGCTCTGATGAAATTCACTTATGTGGTTGCATGCCAGATTTATGGAACTCAAAAGGCTAAAAAGGATCCCCGTTCTGATGACATTTTTACCTTGATGAAAGACAATGAGGCCCTTCGAGTCGCCTATGTTGATGAGGTAAACACCGGGAGGGATGAGATAGAATATTATTCTGTTCTTGTGAAGTATGATCAGCAGCTGGAAAAGGAAGTGGAGATTTACAGGGTCAAGCTGCCAGGTCCCTTGAAGCTTGGAGAGGGAAAACCAGAGAATCAAAATCATGCTCTTATCTTCACTCGCGGTGATGCAGTGCAGACTATTGACATGAACCAGGACAATTATTTTGAGGAGGCACTCAAGATGCGAAATCTTTTGGAAGAATACAGGCACTCCTATGGCATTCGAAAGCCAACTATTTTGGGGGTCAGAGAACACATCTTTACTGGTTCAGTCTCATCACTTGCGTGGTTTATGTCAGCACAGGAAACTAGTTTTGTGACCCTCGGACAGCGGGTTCTGGCCAACCCTTTGAAAGTTCGTATGCATTATGGTCATCCAGATGTCTTTGACAGGTTTTGGTTCTTGACTCGGGGTGGCATCAGTAAGGCTTCTAGGGTGATTAACATCAGTGAGGATATTTTTGCTGGTTTTAATTGCACTTTGCGAGGAGGCAATGTTACTCACCATGAGTACATTCAAGTTGGCAAGGGAAGGGATGTTGGGCTTAATCAAGTATCCATGTTTGAAGCCAAGGTTGCCAGTGGAAATGGTGAGCAAGTTCTTAGCAGAGATGTCTATCGGTTGGGGCATAGGCTGGATTTCTTTAGAATGCTGTCATTCTTTTATACCACTGTGGGATTTTTTTTCAACACAATGATGGTCGTTCTCACTGTGTATGCATTTCTATGGGGGCGCCTCTATCTTGCTCTAAGTGGTGTTGAGGCCTCTGCTTTGTCAAACAGCAGCAGCAACAATAAAGCTCTTGGTGCAATTTTAAATCAACAATTCATCATCCAACTAGGTCTTTTCACAGCCCTTCCAATGATTGTGGAGAATTCTCTAGAGCATGGATTTCTCCATGCTGTCTGGGATTTCTTGACAATGCAGCTTCAGCTGTCATCTGTTTTCTACACATTTTCCATGGGAACTCGTACTCATTTCTTTGGGAGAACTATTCTTCATGGTGGTGCAAAGTATCGGGCAACTGGGAGGGGCTTTGTTGTGGAGCACAAGAGTTTTGCTGAAAATTATAGACTTTATGCTCGTAGTCATTTTGTCAAGGCTATTGAGCTTGGGTTGATACTGACAGTTTATGCATCATACAGCGCCATAGCCAAGGACACATTTGTTTACATAGCTATGACAATTTCTAGTTGGTTCCTTGTTGTGGCATGGATAATGTCACCATTTGTTTTCAATCCATCTGGCTTTGATTGGTTGAAGACAGTCTATGACTTTGATGATTTTATGAACTGGATTTGGTATAAAGGTGGTGTATTTTCAAAAGCTGAACAGAGCTGGGAAAGATGGTGGTATGAGGAACAGGATCATCTGAAGACAACTGGGCTATGGGGAAAGCTAATGGAGATAGTTTTGGACCTACGGTTCTTCTTCTTCCAGTACGGGATTGTTTACCAGCTGGGAATTGCTGCTGGAAGTACTAGTATTGCTGTCTACTTACTATCTTGGATCTGTGTTTTTGTCACCTTTTTCCTTTATGTGTTGATAGCCTATGCTCGAGACAAGTACGCTGCAAGAGACCACATCTATTATCGACTGGTCCAGTTTCTAATTATCATACTTGCAATACTTCTGATAATTTCCCTACTTGAATTCACAGCATTCAAGTTTACAGATGTTTTTACAAGTTTGTTGGCTTTTGTTCCTACTGGGTGGGGACTGATATTGATTGCCCAAGTGTTGCGCCCATTTCTGCAATCCACCATACTATGGGAGATAGTTGTTTCTGTTGCCCGGCTCTATGATATAATGTTTGGAGTGATAGTTATGGCCCCTGTGGCATTTTTGTCGTGGATGCCAGGATTCCAATCAATGCAAACCAGGATTCTGTTTAATGAAGCATTCAGTAGAGGCCTGATGATTTCCCAGATTGTTACAAAGGGAAAAAAGTCTGCTGAATACTTGAATTCTATTGAATTCTGATTTTAGGTACTTCACTTTCCTTTGTTTTCTTTTTATGATGTTTCTTTTATTACAGAAAAAGAACTTGCACTTAGTGTCTATGGCTTCTGATGGGCTCTTATTAAGCTGAAGTTTAACTGACGAACATTGAGGCTTGGCCTTTGACTGAAGATGATGGTTCAAGTTTTTCCCTTTTCTTTTTGCCTCTGTGACTTTTTGCTGTCCTTCCTTCCCTGGAAAAAGTTTAAATGTAGAAAAGTTGAAAGAAGCAGTAAAAACAGCCAGCAAAGTGGGAACAGTTCAATTGTGGACGCTGGTAAAATAGGATAGAAACAAAATAATAAGACCACATCCACATGAATGATACGTCTGCATGGAGTTGCATGCACCATGCACACGTGGCACTGGGTTGTTGGTGGCTATTTATGTGTGTTTCTTTCACGTGGGAATCAGGAAGAGTTTACGTACAAGCTTGGTTGGCTTTGTTTAGGAGCCTCCTTTTGTTCTGTTTTTTTTACCCTGTTACTCTGTTTTACTCTGTTTCTGCTATTAATGTTTCCGTAAGAGCAAGTTGGTGGAACCACTAGATTCTTGATGGATAATGCTAATTGTAGAAATAGAAAAGCAAATCAATAAAACAACCAGAATTCAGCATGTACAAACCTCTCTCTCTCTCTACCCTCTTTATTTTCTTTCACTATTTTCCCTCTCTAACCCAGCTTCTGTCCAGTAAAGAGTAAGACATATCAATGATCTTAACCTAGACAAGGTAAGCTGCCATGTCCACCCTACGCCACCGTCCTCCTCCTTCGGGCCAACCGCTGCACCCCCAAGTAGAAGAAGAGGCGTACAACATAATCCCTGTGCACAACCTCCTCTCCGACCACCCGTCTCTCCGATACCCAGAAGTACGTGCTGCTGCCGCCGCTCTTCGTACCGTCGGAAACCTCCGGAAACCGCCATTCGCCCAATGGCATCCCTCCATGGACATCCTGGACTGGTTGGCCCTCTTCTTCGGGTTCCAAGACGACAACGTTCGGAACCAGCGGGAGCACATCGTTCTCCACCTGGCCAACGCCCAGATGCGCCTCACTCCTCCCCCTGACAACATCGACACCCTCGACCCCACCGTCCTCCGCCGTTTCCGCCGCAAACTTCTGAAGAACTACACCAACTGGTGCTCTTATCTCAACAAGAAATCCAACATCTGGATCTCTGACCGCTCAAATCCCGATCTGAGGCGCGAGCTCTTGTACATTTCTC
The DNA here is from genome assembly GCA_027563825.1 of Erythroxylum mucronatum. Lineage (NCBI taxonomy): Eukaryota > Viridiplantae > Streptophyta > Magnoliopsida > Malpighiales > Erythroxylaceae > Erythroxylum > Erythroxylum mucronatum. The sequence continues at coordinate 2,700,862 of JAOSBP010000009.1, forward strand.
TTTATCTGTTGATCTGGGGAGAATCTGCGAATCTTCGTTTTATGCCGGAGTGCATCTGCTTCATTTTCCACAACATGGCCATGGAGTTGAACAAGATACTTGAAGATTACATTGACGAGAACACTGGGCAGCCTGTGATGCCTTCGATTTCTGGAAAGAACCAGTTCTTGAACCGCGTTGTGAAGCCCATTTACGAGACTGTGAAAAAGGAGGTGGAGAGTAGTAAGAACGGAACTGCACCCCACAGTGCGTGGAGAAACTATGATGATTTGAACGAGTACTTTTGGAGCAAGCGGTGTTTTGATAAATTGAAGTGGCCTATTGATGTGGGGAGTAACTTCTTTGTGATTTCAACTAGGAAGAAGCACGTGGGCAAGACGGGGTTTGTCGAACAGAGGTCGTTTTGGAATTTGTTTAGGAGTTTTGATCGGTTGTGGATTATGTTGATACTGTTTTTGCAGGCTGCGATCATTGTGGCTTGGGAAGGGAATGACTATCCCTGGCAAGCATTGAAACTCAGGGAAGTTCAAGTTCGGGTTTTGACAGTGTTCTTTACTTGGAGTGGATTGAGGTTGTTGCAGTTTTCGCTTGATGCGGGGATGCAGTACAGTTTGGTTTCGAGGGAGACCATGTCCCTTGGGGTTAGAATGGTGTTGAAAATTGTGGTCTCTGTGGGATGGATCATTATATTTGGGGTTTTCTATGGCAGGATTTGGAGTCAAAAGAACAGTGATAGGAGTTGGTCTGCTGCTGTTGATAGGAGGGTAGTGAATTTTCTGGAGGTGGCTGGAGTGTTTGTATTGCCCGAACTACTGGCTGTTGTCCTGCTTATAATTCCGTGGGTCAGGAATTTTCTTGAGAACACAAATTGGAGGATCTTTTATGTGTTGTCTTGGTGGTTTCAGAGCAGGAGTTTCGTTGGTCGTGCTTTGAGGGAGGGGCTTGTTGATAATATAAAGTATTCTCTGTTTTGGGTTTTGGTATTAGTTACCAAATTTGCTTTCAGTTACTTTCTGCAGATTAAACCGATGATTAAACCTTCAAAGCAGTTGCTGAAACTTGGGAATGTTACTTACGAGTGGCACCATTTTTTCAAACATAGCAACAGATTTGCTGTTGGATTGTTGTGGCTTCCTGTGGTATTGATTTATCTGATGGACTTGCAGATTTGGTACTCGATCTATTCATCTTTTGTGGGAGCAGCAGTAGGATTGTTTGCTCATTTGGGTGAGATTCGAAACCTTGAGCAATTGAGGTTGAGATATCAATTCTTTGCAGGTGCAATTCAGTTTAATCTGATACCTGAAGAGCAGCTTCTAAATGCGAGGGGGACACTGAATAAGTTTAAAGATGCCATCCACAGGTTAAAGCTTAGGTATGGGCTTGGCCGGCCTTATAAGAAGCTGGAGTCTAACCAGGTTGAGGCTAACAAATTTTCTTTAATCTGGAATGAGATCATAACGACTTTCAGGGAAGAGGACATTATATCTGATAGGGAGCTGGAATTGTTGGAATTGCCCCAAAATAGTTGGAAAGTGCGGGTTATTCGATGGCCTTGTTTTCTCCTCTGCAATGAGCTACTACTTGCCCTTAGCCAGGCTAAGGAGTTGGTAGATGCTCCTGATAAGCGGCTTTGGTACAAGATATGTAAGAATGAGTACAGACGTTGTGTTGTCATAGAAGTTTATGATAGTGTAAAGCACTTGTTGCTTGAGATCATCAAGGTCAACACTGAAGAGCATTCAATTGTGACCGTCTTGTTCCAAGAAATAGATCATGCCATAGAGATTGAGAAATTTACTAAGACCTTCAAGATGAATGCACTGCCCAATTTCCACGTTAAGTTGATAAAACTCATTGAGTTGCTAAATAAACCTGAGAAGGATATGAACCAGGTGGTGAATATTCTGCAGGCTTTGTATGAGATTGCTGCTAGAGATTTCTTCAAGGAAAAGCGGACCACCAACCAGTTAATGGAGGATGGTTTGGCTCCACGTGATCCTGCTGCAATGGCAGGGCATCTTTTTGAAAATGCAATTCAATTGCCTGATCCCAGCAATGAGATTTTCTATAGGCAGGTACGGCGATTGCACACAATTCTTACCTCCAGGGATGCAATGCATAACATCCCAGTAAATCTTGAGGCCAGACGTAGAATTGCCTTTTTTAGCAATTCCCTTTTTATGAACATGCCACATGCTCCTCAAGTGGAGAAAATGATGGCTTTCAGTGTCCTAACCCCTTACTACAATGAAGAAGTTTTGTACAGCAGGGAGCAACTTCGCACTGAGAATGAGGATGGGATTTCCATACTGTACTATCTGCAAACAATTTATGATGACGAGTGGAAAAACTTCTTGGAGAGGATGCGGCGTGAAGGGATGTGTAACGATGATGAGTTATGGAAAACAAAGTTGAGAGAACTTAGGCTTTGGGCATCTTATAGGGGCCAAACACTTGCACGCACTGTAAGGGGGATGATGTATTACTATCGTGCTCTTAAGATGCTTGCTTTCCTTGATTCAGCTTCGGAAATGGATATTAGGAATGGTTCACGAGAACTTGGTTCAATGAGGAGGGATGGTGGGCTGGATGATTTCAGCTCTGAGAGATCTCCTTCTTCCTTAAGTTTAAGTAGAACTGGCAGTTCCCTGAACTTGTTGTTTAAAGGCCACGAGTTTGGGACTGCTCTGATGAAATTCACTTATGTGGTTGCATGCCAGATTTATGGAACTCAAAAGGCTAAAAAGGATCCCCGTTCTGATGACATTTTTACCTTGATGAAAGACAATGAGGCCCTTCGAGTCGCCTATGTTGATGAGGTAAACACCGGGAGGGATGAGATAGAATATTATTCTGTTCTTGTGAAGTATGATCAGCAGCTGGAAAAGGAAGTGGAGATTTACAGGGTCAAGCTGCCAGGTCCCTTGAAGCTTGGAGAGGGAAAACCAGAGAATCAAAATCATGCTCTTATCTTCACTCGCGGTGATGCAGTGCAGACTATTGACATGAACCAGGACAATTATTTTGAGGAGGCACTCAAGATGCGAAATCTTTTGGAAGAATACAGGCACTCCTATGGCATTCGAAAGCCAACTATTTTGGGGGTCAGAGAACACATCTTTACTGGTTCAGTCTCATCACTTGCGTGGTTTATGTCAGCACAGGAAACTAGTTTTGTGACCCTCGGACAGCGGGTTCTGGCCAACCCTTTGAAAGTTCGTATGCATTATGGTCATCCAGATGTCTTTGACAGGTTTTGGTTCTTGACTCGGGGTGGCATCAGTAAGGCTTCTAGGGTGATTAACATCAGTGAGGATATTTTTGCTGGTTTTAATTGCACTTTGCGAGGAGGCAATGTTACTCACCATGAGTACATTCAAGTTGGCAAGGGAAGGGATGTTGGGCTTAATCAAGTATCCATGTTTGAAGCCAAGGTTGCCAGTGGAAATGGTGAGCAAGTTCTTAGCAGAGATGTCTATCGGTTGGGGCATAGGCTGGATTTCTTTAGAATGCTGTCATTCTTTTATACCACTGTGGGATTTTTTTTCAACACAATGATGGTCGTTCTCACTGTGTATGCATTTCTATGGGGGCGCCTCTATCTTGCTCTAAGTGGTGTTGAGGCCTCTGCTTTGTCAAACAGCAGCAGCAACAATAAAGCTCTTGGTGCAATTTTAAATCAACAATTCATCATCCAACTAGGTCTTTTCACAGCCCTTCCAATGATTGTGGAGAATTCTCTAGAGCATGGATTTCTCCATGCTGTCTGGGATTTCTTGACAATGCAGCTTCAGCTGTCATCTGTTTTCTACACATTTTCCATGGGAACTCGTACTCATTTCTTTGGGAGAACTATTCTTCATGGTGGTGCAAAGTATCGGGCAACTGGGAGGGGCTTTGTTGTGGAGCACAAGAGTTTTGCTGAAAATTATAGACTTTATGCTCGTAGTCATTTTGTCAAGGCTATTGAGCTTGGGTTGATACTGACAGTTTATGCATCATACAGCGCCATAGCCAAGGACACATTTGTTTACATAGCTATGACAATTTCTAGTTGGTTCCTTGTTGTGGCATGGATAATGTCACCATTTGTTTTCAATCCATCTGGCTTTGATTGGTTGAAGACAGTCTATGACTTTGATGATTTTATGAACTGGATTTGGTATAAAGGTGGTGTATTTTCAAAAGCTGAACAGAGCTGGGAAAGATGGTGGTATGAGGAACAGGATCATCTGAAGACAACTGGGCTATGGGGAAAGCTAATGGAGATAGTTTTGGACCTACGGTTCTTCTTCTTCCAGTACGGGATTGTTTACCAGCTGGGAATTGCTGCTGGAAGTACTAGTATTGCTGTCTACTTACTATCTTGGATCTGTGTTTTTGTCACCTTTTTCCTTTATGTGTTGATAGCCTATGCTCGAGACAAGTACGCTGCAAGAGACCACATCTATTATCGACTGGTCCAGTTTCTAATTATCATACTTGCAATACTTCTGATAATTTCCCTACTTGAATTCACAGCATTCAAGTTTACAGATGTTTTTACAAGTTTGTTGGCTTTTGTTCCTACTGGGTGGGGACTGATATTGATTGCCCAAGTGTTGCGCCCATTTCTGCAATCCACCATACTATGGGAGATAGTTGTTTCTGTTGCCCGGCTCTATGATATAATGTTTGGAGTGATAGTTATGGCCCCTGTGGCATTTTTGTCGTGGATGCCAGGATTCCAATCAATGCAAACCAGGATTCTGTTTAATGAAGCATTCAGTAGAGGCCTGATGATTTCCCAGATTGTTACAAAGGGAAAAAAGTCTGCTGAATACTTGAATTCTATTGAATTCTGATTTTAGGTACTTCACTTTCCTTTGTTTTCTTTTTATGATGTTTCTTTTATTACAGAAAAAGAACTTGCACTTAGTGTCTATGGCTTCTGATGGGCTCTTATTAAGCTGAAGTTTAACTGACAAAACGTTTTGGCTTGGCCTTTGACTGAAGATGATGGTTCAAGTTTTTTCCTTTTCTTTTTGCCTAAAGGGGGTGAACAAATCCCTCTGTAACTTTTATTGACATTATTGTATTATAAGTTAGATCTTGCTGTCCTGATATTTGCGTAACAGTTTTGACTTGTTTACACTAGATTGCCATCTTTAATTTCAAGCTGTTCTCAGGAATTTTCTTGATATCTTAAAATTTGGACTTTGGATGATTGCTTCACTGGCTTCTATACCTGTTCATTTATGTTTGCACCATATGCCTCGTAAGGTGAATTTTGAGTATGTGTTGCTGCGATGTGTTTTTTATATTGCGGTGCTTATAAGTTTAGCTAGATCATCGATTTGCTCTTAAATGGCCTAGAGTAATAAGATTTAGTAGCTTTTAACTAACTAACTAACCATGTCCAGTAGATGCCTAAGTTGATATATTACGTAAAATGTTTCTTATGCTCTTTAGAGGAAGTTGAAATTTTTATGATATCCAGTTTAATAAATTGCCTGTAGTTAGGCAACTTTATGTTATTATG
>JAOSBP010000009.1:2720119-2731669 GCA_027563825.1 Erythroxylum mucronatum
CACATTAAATGTTACATGCTATTTAGTGCTACCTCAATTAATGCTAACATACTTGCTTAACTCAATTCTAATTAATGTTAATACTAATTGTTTAAGCTAATCATGCTTAATTAATCATTAAAAAAAAATTCGGGGCTAACACAATTGCTATTCGACAAAGAGGAAAACTTTCTCTAAGTATTAGTTATTTCCTTTTTCTTATTTGTTGAAAATTAATTATCACTTTATTTTGTTTATAGCACTACTTTTTGTTATCTTGTGACTTACAGTTTCTTGGTAGGATCAATTCGAAAATGGTATTCCAGAATTGAAAAAGTTTTTCAATATATGAGTGCAACAGGCTGTGAACGAAACTGAAGTATATTTGAATTTATCCATTCCAAGAAAAGAAATAGATTAGAGCATAAGAGGTTGAACGACTTGGTTTTTTTTCGTTAAAATTTAAAGCTTCAGGAAAGGTATGTTATTATAATTATTAATTTCGATATAATTTTCTAATAATTAAATTTTATTGTTTACTAGGAGTCTTAATAGCACAAGTAGTTCAACTGATCCAATTTCTATTGATAATATTGACCTTTTGGCGTATTGGGTTTCTAAAGAACCGAATTTGGTAGATGTCAATGACTTGGAAGATAATCTTGGATGAGAAAGCATTGACATGTCATTTGGTGCATTAAATTTAAATGATAATGATGATAAAAGCTCCTCTCAATTATGAGGATTTTGTACCAAATAATAACTAGGGTCAGTGCAGTTTTACGAGTATCCTCCCATAGACGATTGAATTTTGTTCCAGGTTTTTGTTTTTTCTTTTCTTTTAATTTTACTTATATTTGATGTGTATGTTAAATTCTATATATGTAACGTAATTGTAATGGTAAATGTTTTTGTTTTAGGTTTAACTTCTACTTGATTGTTTTCTTATCACAAACTCTTGTTGTAAATTGTAATAATTTGAGAGTTAAGGATATTTATTGTTTTTTATTGGATGTTTTGATGTAATTATTATTAATTATATGATGAAATTGTATTATTGTAATATTTTAAATACTTTGTATTATTCTTAATTTTATATTTGTATGATGATTGTCTTTTTTATATTAATTATGGTTATTATTTATATGTGAAATATTTAAAAATTATTGTTAGGTAACCTTTTCAAATGGCTATTAGCATCACTCTTTAACTTCAACCTTTTTTCTCTTTTTTCAATGGCATACAAAAAAATGCTTGAAAAGAATTCACTTATGACTCAATTATACGTTCGAATTATACAAAAAAAGGATCAAAATGCATATCAATCGGTTTTTCAAATAATGAATCAAATTTAAATTAAGTTAATCATTGATGCTCATGAATATGCACCTAGACAAATCAAATTATACAAATTTTCCCCAAAATGCACATTATTAAGCTAATTATAACAAAATTGATAAGCATAAATAATTAAGATGTTTGAGAGATAGTGGCCCCCAATATTGAAGTTTTATATGAAGGAGGTAGATTATGGACATCCACCTTTATTGGCTTCTTCTAAGGTAAATGTCCTACTTACCATATTGTGCAAAACTGAAGCAAGAAGTTGTGGAAAGGGAAAGAACTTGGAGAAGTATTGTTAACTTAAAATAACATCTTTCTCTTCAAGTTTAGCATTGAAGCTGGAGCCAAAGACATTCTTGGGGCGAGACCTTGGCACCTGCAAAACATACCTCTTTCTTGTTAGCTTTAGAGCCATAAAATTATGTTATAAAATACTAGGCATGATAATGTGCCATTATGGATTAATTTTTATGAAATATCACTTAAGAATTGGTTCACTAAAGGACTAAGCATGATTGTAAAATTTATAGGGAGACCATTTTTGTATAGATGAGATAACAACCCTAAGGAAAAAGGTCAATTTTACTAGGTTGTATGTGAGTATAAATAGTGGAGGGCCATTAGGAAAAGATTAAAAAAGGTGATTATGGGGAATTAATGGGGATAAATAATAATGGAAACTAGTTTGAGAAAACAGAGGAAATATTAAGAACTATGAAAGATGAGCAGGAGGTCTCAGGAGAAAAGAAGAATAGAGAGAAACTTGAGAAAGAATAAATTAAGAATGATGGTGAATATGATATGGCAAAACATAAAGGTCAATTAATAACAGAGGAAGGAGGAGGTGCAAGTAATAATACACTTAAACTTGAGAAATAGAAAATTAAGAGTGATGGTGAATATGAATGGCAAAACATAAAGGCCAATTAGTAACAGAGGAAGGAGAAGGTGTAAGTAATAATACACTTACCTTGCCATAAAGGGATTAAGAGTGTATGATTTACAGTTATGTTTGGATTAAGAGTCTCACACCCTATCTCTTAAGGGAAGGATTAACAAGAACAACAATGAGGAGTTTACAATTAACAATAAAAAAAGGTGAAATAAAAGAAATAAGTTTAGAAGAGCCATAAATGACAATCCCTATGTCTTTAATAGCTTATAATTTCAGTGGCATCAATTACCTTAAAAAATAGTAATCCTTTAAGAGCTTTATTTTTGATAATAACAACAACACCTAGTAGAAATCCTGCTGAGACAAATAGTAATCCTTTAAGAGCTTTATTTTTGATAATAACAATAACACCCAATAGAAATCCTGCTGAGACAGGGGGTCTGGGGAGGTTCAGTAGTACATAGCCTTACCCTTAACTAGTGTAATTGGCATGTTAAATACTAAACTAAACAAGGAGAAGTTTTTAAGATTCAAGGTAGTAGGTGACCACTAGAAACTTGTTTCCAATCATATGAACCGTCATTGTGGATGGATAATTTTGTCTCTTAACTCTGCCCAGGTAAAATTGAAGGTGTTTAATTCTAGTGATCAACACATTCACACTTCAATAAGTTCTTATAGGATAAAATTATGCTTATGGCTACTTTTTGTATAGATCCAGTCATGGCTTCCAAAGGGGATTCTTTAGGACAATATTCAAAGACTACATTAGAGAATTAATAATCTTTGGGTGATCCCGAGGCATTTTAACAGTGTAATGTATGCTCCAGAGATAAAGGGGAACTCTAGACTAAGGATGGCTTCAAATGATTTAAAAGAGTGTGCTGATAACATAGGAATCACGAATCTAAAGGATTAAGGGAATTTATTTACTCGGAGTAATAAACAAGCAACAACTTGACACATTAGGAAGAAACTGTTATGCATTGATGTACAAAGAATGGATATCAAAATTCTTGCAAAGTAAAGAAAAATTACTTAATCCATTATATTCTAACCATTCCCTAATTTTGTTGCATTCATTAGTAGGAAAAGAATATATCCTTTTAGATTTAATAACTGTGAGACCCCAAACTATACCCTAGTAGGAATGTGTCATGTTCGTGAAAGTATATATCATAGGTGTTAATGAATATGAAAGTGAGTAGTATGGGACATAATCGGTAATTTGACTTAATTGTGTTTTGCATGCATAAATATAAATTAATCATGAGTTAAAACACTAAATGAATTAAGATGGCATGCAATTACATGGAATAAGAAAATGGTGTGGCCAAATTGTAATTAATGAAAATTGAAAAGTAGGAACCAATGGGAATTAGTCACTTGTCACTCTACACATCATAAGATTTACATGTAAATATGAAGAGGATGAGATGAGGCTGGCCCTAACAGTCAAATGGGATGTTTTTGGTTAAATTGAATGTGTTTTTTCTTTGTTCTTGCATGATAAGACCGAAGTTAGTTGGTTTGGGATGTGTACCTAGCTGAATGGATAGGTTTCACTGAATAAGCTTCTGTAATTTGGACATATCTTGGCCTGTATATCTCTATAATGAATAATTCCAATTTTAGATTAAACTAGAGACATAGGTATGCAACTTTCATGAAGGAAAAAAAAATTATTCTGCCTCTAAGATTTTTAAATTTTGGCTTGAATTTGAGTTATGGATGTTGTCCCTGTTTTAAAATAGCTTACAATTTTTTGGGTATAACCGCTGTAATACTTAACCAAATTGCATGAAATTTATTTTATTATAAAATTAAGACATAAAGGAATATTTGTATATAAGACAATTTTTCCTAAAAACCCCATTTTCTAGGTTTAAATGGCTATACAAAACGGACCTAGAAACCTATTCCAAGAAAAGCTGGAAATTGGCCATGCATAGCTGCAAATACGTTCTGCCAAAAAAAGCCATTTTGAGACAAAGTTCATAGTTGCACATAAAAGGGGTGCAGTTGTGCATTACCCCATTTTAGTCCAAACATGAATTTTGCTCACCCAAATGCTATCGAACTTCATCCAAACCTTTTTAGATTCTAATGAAAGTTAGCGAACCCATTTATAAGGGTTATATGAGACTCATCATGCATGTAATTTGTATATACCTTAATGATTTCATTTTTGTATAATTGAAAAGGAATATGATCATAAAGAATATTAAATAAGCTTGGGCATGATAAAAGTTTTCAAATTATAATGCAAACATAAGGGAATGAGTCTGTATGTTATAAATTTGTTACTCTATAATATGATTATGAAATATAATTATAATGTTCTGATGATTATTTTTAACCTACCAAGTCTTAGTTGTGGGTAAATAGGCTTGCCTAGAAGGGTCTACAACTGCTTCTGTTCTAAGACACTACGGTGTCTTCTATTTTAGACTTACATCTCTTCTATTTTAGAGGTTATTGCCTCTTCTGTAGATACTAATTATAGGTATCTTCTGTTTATTTTAGTTATCCACGTTTAAAGAAATTAGCAGGCAATTCTGTATATGTTTTGATATTTGTTCTATCTAGATGCAAAATTATATTTTGAATAATCCCTGAATTTCATATTCAAATATTGTTACGTGTATTAAGATATTTTATGACTTTGATTTTATAATGTATGTTCTATCACTTAAATTTCATGAATCATTTGCATGTGACTGTTAGGCAACTGGTGTGAGTAGTCGCCATCTTGTATCATTATTCCCTACTAAGTTATATGCTTAGCACAATAGTTTTTTCTCCGTGTAGATCATAATACATAGGGTTAAGGTTGCAATGGCCAAAGAAGGACCTGTAACATTTTGAAAGATTTTGTATCTCAACATTGTGTTATAATCATAAATATTAAGAAGGAATATTTTAGTGAATGTTGGTAAAACTTATGAAGATTTCAATATGTAAATGGCCTGTAATAACCATAACTTATGATGATATTTTAAATATTTGGATATGATATGTGTAATTTGTGATTTTTATAAACCACTTTGCAGTATGTGAGCAAGTATGTTAAGATGGGCAACTATATGAATTATGATGTATGCTTTTCATATCCTTAGGAATTGTTTGATTGTCTAGGTCTATTTTTGAGCATTTGTATATTCTCCTAGGGGGTATTAGGGTGTTACAATAATTATTTGGATGAGGATGAGTCTTCTAAGCAAGTTCTAGAAAGAGAGATGAATCATTCCATTAAGGGGTATAAAAGTTATGTATGTGTGAAGAAATTATCTATGATCAAGAAGGAGATTAAGAAAATTAAAAATAGCATTCTAGATGCACTTCTAAAATTTAAAAAGACAAAAAGAAAATTTGATAAAGTATTGGAGAAAATTTAGAAGCATCTAGGAGATCAAGGTTAGTCTAAAGAGAAGAAAGAAGCATTAAAGGATTTATATTATAGATTAAATGAATCAATACTTCCTATTAAAACAAAGAGAAAGATCAAAATGATTATTGGAAGGGGATAAGAACAAAAGCTACTTCCATAATCTAGTTTAAAAAGGAGAAACAATAACGAGATATCCTCCTTAAGCAAGGAGGATGGATCCCTCATTTGTTCTCAGCAGGATCTCAAGGAGGAGGCATTCTACTATTTTAAAAGTCAAATAATATAATTGTAATAGTCGGATTCCAAACCTACTAAGAGATTAAAGAGTTAGTCACATGAATTGCATTATATTAGAATGAATTGGTGCATTTAGAATATGATTTTTATGATTTCATTCACATGCATAATATGAGCATACACACATAAATGTCGATTTAGAGAAATTGCACTCAATTGACATGTTCTGGGGTATGAAAGTTTCTAAATAATTGTGACATGATTGTGAATTTCTAAAGCCTTGTATTTTGAATTACCAATGAAAAGAATTGATTGATTGCAATTAGTAATTTGGAGTTAATTGTTACAATTGGGAGATTGATGAATTAAAATGTACAATTAGACTTGGAAAAATTTCAAGTAGCAAGACAAGATGACATGTGGAAAATTAGGATGACTAAGCCTATAAAATGAGTGACATGTGGCAGTAGAATTGAGAGAAATGGCCTAGGGAATTGAGTGACAAGTGGCAGAGGAATTAAGAGACATATGGTAAAGGGATATTAGTAACTAGTAATTCATTGACACAAATTTTTAGATCCTTGCAATAAGTTATGGGAGAGAAGAAACCTTCAATTTCATAAGGAAACATGGTAGCATTAAAGTCTCCTAGCAGCATGTAAGGTTCACAGATTGTTAAGGACATTTCCCTTAACTAGGCCCAAAGATAAGATTTTTGGAAAGCATGGTTGAAATTGTAGACAAAGGAGATAAATACAATAAGATTAAAAACTTTGATGTTGATTCTAAGGTGTATTACTCGATCCAACACTAGAGAATTCAACATATCAATTTTTCTAGATAAAAAAATGCTAGTGTCCTTCCATTAGGATGAGTATTGTAAATGCCAACTAGTTTCTAAGACTTGGGCAAAATTTGAGAATGTCACATCTATCACATTTGATTCTAGAATCTATAATGCCTATAATCAAGGCTTTATTCTCCAAAAAGAAGTATCTAATTAGTAGTTTTTTGGTTAGGGAGTTCATATCCCTAACATTCCAAGTAATAACAATCATTTGCATACACCAAAGGAAGAAGATCACTTTTTTCTGTTGGACTTCCTCCTGCCAATGATCGTGAATTATGCATCATCTTTCAACTTCTCCACTTTAAGCTCATTACCAACATTATCCTTTTTTGCGCCACTTTATATTCTGTGTTGCCATCGGGAATGAGAGTAAGATCTTGGGGTTCCATTGTAATAGGGTTAATATTATCAGTTTCTACATTAGGACCAACAATATAAGAGTTAAACTTGTCTAACCTATTTAAAATATTAGTCATTGGTGTTTTTAGAAATTCTATTAGGGTAGAAATATCAACATTTATACTAGCTGCAGAAAGGGACTTAGTAGTTACCTAATTAATGTTATTCCTTTCTTCTATCATGTCATGTGAGAAGCCTGACTTGAATACTTTACTTGTAAGTTTTTAGACTTTTTTTAAGGCCTTAGTAGAAGGTGTCTAAACATGAGTGATTTTAACTAGATCCTTAACTAATTCAAAGTTTTCATTCAGCCTTATGATGGGAATTTCTTCAGGTAAATCCTATAGAGCATCAACAATAATATAAATTCTCGCATAATTAATTTTGGTTATTTAAGTTATAGGTTCATCCCGACAAAGTGGTCTCATCATATGGCTAGTAATATGGCTTAGTCCAAATGTTGTCTAATTTTCTAGAGGGACTTTATGGATGTGAATCCATATTGATTGTTTTCCTAGAATTTCATAACTGGGAATGCTACTCTCTTGTCCAAGAAGTATCCTATAAGCATGGAACCCCATCTTTTAACTTCAACCTTAAAAGTATCAATTAGAAAAGCTACTACAATATTTTTAGGAGGGCAGAAGTTACGTTTGATCTTGGAGCTACTTTCTCTAGCCACATGAGTCCAAGTTCTCCTAGTAGTAACTTGCTAATCTAGGTGCTCAAGAAAAGGAATAGGAGCTACAAGGAGATTAAGAGAAGAATTGGAAGGTTTATTATTGGGGTGGGAAACAAGGGCGAGAAAGGCTCAAAGGAAGGTGGGAGAGTTATTATATTGTTTAACATTACAAAAAATGGTAAGTGAAAAGAAGAGCAAACTATGTAAAAGAAAAGTCAAAGAGAAAGAGAAGGAAATAGTAGAAAGAAGAAGCAAGAAAAAGACACTAAGGAAAAGAAGGATAAGATGCAAAGAAGAAGGATAAGAGCAAAAGGCCATGTAGATCATGCAGTCAAGAGTTGAGGATACGCAAAGAAGTAGAAGCTTCTCTTTAAACATCATAGTTTCATTCTCTATTATTCATTTAATTAAAAAGCTCATTAAATTGTTAAGCATTTAGTTACTTACATCAAATTATAGATTAATCCAATTGACTCCACAATTCATCAAATTTTAACTCAAGTTACATCATTCCACTTAATGCATAAAATGAACATATATGAGAAAAAAGTAAAAACCATATACATTTTCACACCCCTTATTAAAAAAAATGTTAAATTTAAACAATATAAGAGTATTTATAAGCTTGTTTGAAAAGTTACCTAGCCTTTTTATGAAAGAGTAGACACCTTATTATGAATACCCCTAACTACTTAACTAAGTCACTATCCCAAATGGCCATTACCAGCACTTTTTATCTTTAACCTTTTTATTGTACAAAACCAACAAAGTGAAGTTATTTATGCTTCCTATTTAGATACCACTATTTTTTCCTTTTCTTTTTTTAATGTATGCAAGGTAATGAAAATGCTCAAAAAGAATTCATATTTAACTCAATGTATGCACAAATTTTGCATAAAGTATCTTAATGCAAATTAAATATACATTCTTAAAATAAATGAACTAAATTGAAATCAACCTAATCATTAAAACTTATATAAATATTTTCCAAAATAAATCAAATCATCATCACGACCAAACTCAGATTAATTCATCTTAATTAACATACTTTAGAAACTATTTTCCAAATTATTCATTATTAAGCTAATTATAATAAAATTGGCAAATTTAACTGCTATGTCCCCCTTACACTTAAGTTGTATATTTTCCTTAATATAGAAACATTTAAAAACAATAAAAAATATGAACAATAAAAAAATAAAGGATGGGGTAAAGATAACTAATACTTTCGGGGTAAAGATAACTAATACTCCCCTGATAGTAAAAGATTTCCAACCTTATCCAATGTCATTAGCATCCATCCAATGCTAGTGAATTCTACTCTAAAGTAAGGAATGGTGTTGCCTTCATAACCTGTAGAATTCTATCAAATATCAAGTACAAAATTAAGACCATTGAACTAAAACTATAAAATAACTAATATATTAATGAAAATCCTACAAACTACCCTTCAAAACAAAAACATCTATATTGTTGGGCTGCCTCCTAACCATTGCTTCTTTATGATTATTGTAGCTAGACTTTTTAGCAACTCCTTCTTCAACCTAGATCTAAACCTTTATGTAATCATAAAAGGGTTGAATTTTTTAGAATGTCTAAAGAAAGTAATAAATTTCAGTAAAAATATGTTAAAGCTCCCCATGCTTAGGTACACGTAATCAAACATGGCATGATGACAAACTAGGATTTTCTATATTCATGCAGTTTATAAACAATTCCTAAACTAGGGTTTTCTATATTCATGCAATCTATAATCAATGCCTTTATACTCTTTGTCGCCTAACTCATCAGGATTGATTAATGGTTTATCCCTCAGACACTCTTTATGAAGCTATAATATTATAGTTCACAATGTGGATTTACAATTCTATATGCATTACATCCAGTCGACTTTCATACAAGATCAATGGAAAAAGGACTTAAACCCAACTCTCCTAATCCTTATCCCCAAAAATCCTTCTCCGAAAAGTATCGATTAGTTTCGCTCGATAAGCCTCTGCAATGTTCTATACAAAATTATCTCTAAAGTCATCATCAACAGGCTCAAACCTCACTTAGACTTTCTAGTGTTGGAGAACCAATGTAATCACTGATAATATCATTATTGCCCAGGAAGTTATTCACTCGATGCGAAGAAAGAAAGGGAGAACGGGATTTTCGGCGATCAAAGTGGACTTAGAAAAAGCTTATGACCGACTTCGTTGGGATTTTATACACAACACTCTAGAGGATATTGGCCTCCCGGCTCAGCTAATATGGGTCATTATGCAGTGTGTAACGACGGTGACTACGCAAGTAGTTTGGCAAGGCTCGATCTCGGATCCTTTTAGCCCCTCCTGTAGGATTCGACAAGGCAACCCACTCTTGCCCTACCCCTTTTTCCTATGTATGGAACGTTTAGGTCATCTTATCTCTAGAGAGGTGGGATAAGGTAGTTGGAAATCGATAAAATTGAACCCTACAGGGCCACCTCTATCCCACCTTTTCTTTGCCGATAATCTGGTTCTGTTTGCCGAAGCTACGGATTCCCAGGCACATATGATCGCTAAGACTTTGGAGGAGTTCTGTAAGGCTTCTGGACAAAAAGTTAACACAGAAAAAAAGATTTTCTTTTTCAAGAACGTTAAGTCAGAAACCGTGCATCGAATCAGTCAAGCTCTTCACATCAAGAACACGAACAATCTAGGCAAATACTTAGGAGTCCCTTTGCTTCGTGAGCGTACCAGGCATAACACTTATCAGCACATTCTAGATAACACTCAAAGGAAACTTACAGGGTGGCGCGCAAGATAGTTGTCACTAGCAAGTCGTGTCACCTTAACCCAATTTGTGATCTCGGCCCTCCCTGTCTTCATAATGCAAACTGTACGTCTGCCACGTAGATTATGTGATAGTTTGGAACAAATTATGGCAACTTTATTTGGGGTTCCATGGGAGAGCCGAGAAAATTGTCCCTAGTTAATTGGGATGTTGTTTGTCAACCCAAAAAGACCGGGGATCTCGGCATTAAGCCCATTAGGTCTACCAACAAAGCCTTGTTAACCAAAATGGGCTGGGCTCTGCTTACTCATCTTACGGCCTTATGGGTCAGGGTCTTATAGACTAAATATCGTATGGACCTATACCATATCCCTACCACGATTGATAAAGTAGGGGCTTCGAGCTTCTGGCGGGGCATTGTGGCCACTTGACAGTATGTCCATCAAGGTATAAAATGGAAACTGGGCAACGGTAGACACATGTTTCTGGCTGGATAATTGGGTGAAAGATTGGGGACCGCTCCTCTATGTAGCGACCTCTCTAATACCAGAGGGTGAACTGTGTGCTAAAGTAGCAGATTTGCAGAACGAGGATGGCAACTAGAAGTGGAATGTGTTTCAACAGTACCTTCCAGTCTCGATATGTATGGATCTAGCGGAGATAAACCCCAATACACCTATTTCAGCAAAAGATACCTTAAGATAGGGACACACTGAACATGAAAGATTCACAGTAGCATCAGCCTATGAGTTAATCGAAGGGCGCACCTCAAATAGTTCTAATAGTCCTTGGAATTTAATTTGGAAATGGCCAGGACCCCCCAGCAGATCAGAGCTTTCCTTTGGCTCATGACCAAGAACAAACTCCTAACAAACCAACAACAGGTGGCGCGGCACATTGCGTCAAATAGAAGCTGGCACATTTGCAGCCAAGAAGATGTTAAGTCAAAATTGACTTTACGTATTAATTAACGTTTTGATGATAAACAAAGAGAAAGAAAAGATGAAAAGCAG
>JAOSBP010000009.1:2731769-2745482 GCA_027563825.1 Erythroxylum mucronatum
GCCATTGAAGATTGTAATCGCTGGTGCAGGTAATCAAATTTTATATCTTTCATAATGATATGTCATTCTATCATCTTGTTTTGCTTTGTGGTTTCCCAATTATTGAGTTTGTTGAATTGTGCTTGAGATGGCTCATCACATCAACGTTGTGAATGCAGGATTGTTTGGTAGTAATTAAAATTTACAAACTATTGCAAGTTTGGCTGGTTTGTCTACTGCAAAGTATTTGGCAGAAGCTGGTCACAACCCAGTACTCCTAGAAGCTAGAGATGTTCTAGGTGGAAAGGTGAAGGTCTACTCCTGCTTAGCTCTTTGTAATATGTTAACTATGAAAGCCTATGGTCTTTAGCTGAT
The DNA here is from genome assembly GCA_027563825.1 of Erythroxylum mucronatum. Classification (NCBI taxonomy): domain Eukaryota; kingdom Viridiplantae; phylum Streptophyta; class Magnoliopsida; order Malpighiales; family Erythroxylaceae; genus Erythroxylum; species Erythroxylum mucronatum. Next base: position 2,732,124 of record JAOSBP010000009.1, read on the forward strand.
ATTTTGAAGTAACAAGTCTGCTTTAGACTTTAAATATGGAGGAGCAGTTGGCGCATCCAAGAAGGAAACACTTGTTCTATTAATGTATTACAGTCCTTGAAGGCTAATCTTGGTAGAAAATTGTTATTGCTCCTTAAATGCTCAAACTTCCAGAAGCAACATAACCTAACCATTTTGACTGATGAGGTAATTATTTATGAAATGTAAGCTTGAGGCAAACGTTTACTAATGATCATGGGTTAGCTTATGCACTCAAACTCAAAACGCAGTATTTTTCAAACCTGCATTTTTTTGTTGTACATCCTTATTAGTAAAAGATCTTTTTGTTGTCATTCTTTGAATTGTTGGCGTGCCAGTTTTGTTTGATCCTACAACCAGGTGGTCTCTACTTACAAAAAAAAGAACGTGCTATTATAATAGGTGACAACAATATGGCTGAAACTGGACCAAGAAATGAATGCTCTGTGCCATACACCATCAAAGAATTTGAATATTGGAGCCAACAGCTAAAGAGTTAACACTTTTGGAAGAACAACAATTGGAAGGTATAGCTGTGAGATCTAGTCGCCAAAAAGAAAAACTAGACGAGCAAAAGCATCTGAAAAGGTTGCTGCAAGTGCCATGTCTGTGAAGTCTAGTTCTAGAAGCAAGAAAGAGCGTGCTATGTGATTGTGTTTCTTCAATTTAACAATACTGTGGTTCTCGTAGGTGGTTGCGTGCAAAGATGATGATGGAGATTGCTATGCAAGATGTTTATCAACTGAAGTAAGAAAAAACTTCAAATGCTTCTTGAATTTTGTTATATTTATCAAATGACAATCGTTTTGTGTGTAGGTTTCAATTATACTTGCAGAAGCTTGGTGTTTGTTTAGAAAGCCCAATTTTTCTTCAGCAAAATTGGAAACTTTCGGATCTCATCCACATGAATCTGTTATTGGAAAATTATGGAAAATCTGCTATTTAGATTTTTGATAAAAAAAATGGCACATAATTAATGCATGAGTTGGTGTGTTTTTGCTCCTGCAAATGCATTATAACTAACACTTGATTATTTGAACACTGATGAATTACATATGTTATCTCAAAACAAAAGTCATTTCAAGTTTTCCGAGGTCTAATTGTCACTAAAACGATTTATGGAAGTATTGTGGTAACTTTAAACAAATCGTTTTTTTAGCGATAGGTAATAATTAAAGCAGTAAATAATAAAACAGTCATCTTTTTATGATCTCGATATGAGGTGAGAGTTGCAAATTATTACTCTATACTAATAGATTAAATATATAAAAAATTATTTTTAATTGTTTGTATATATTTTTATATAAATAAAAATTAAAATACATTATTTTTAAATATAAATAACATAGAATAAAATAAAATAAAATTAATAAAATAATATTTTTATATAATTTATAATGAATTGTATATTAATTAATTACAAAATAATAAAATTTTTGATATTTTAAAATAGAAAATATATAAAAATATTATTTATCGCCGTCGTGACTTTTTAATTGGACATAATTTCTGTTTTAAAATTGTACCATTACACTTTTTGCAATAACTATCTTAATATAAGGGATATAATGATCATTTATTATACATTCCATTCCATTCATCTATCTTCCGAATAACATTTTATTACATTACATTATAAATCCTTTCATCTCTTCAAAACAACTTTTCACTATATTACATTATATTCTATTATAAATCGTTCCATTTTATTTTATTCCACTCTATTCTATTCTGTTCCATTAATTAACATCCACCCGTATGCTCTAAAGCTCTTTTTTTAAATTGACGAATTCAACTTTCATCATCAGTCGTTATCTTTCATAATTTCGGTGGGCCGTTGAGTTCGCCACCTGTTAAGCTGACAAAGGAAGAAGATAAACGAAGCTGAAAAGCGTCAATCACTGCGGCCAAGTGCCAACTACTTATTGTATTACTATTTATATGTAGTTATATCCTACACCTTCACTTCTTCATGCGAAAAATTGCAAACTACATAATGGATGTGCATCTTCTCGGAGAAACCAGCTCTCATTGGAGGACCAGTGATAAAGCCACTGCCTTTAACCGCCGCTCCGATGCCATCACTCATGGCACTCGTTATCAAAAGGCTGCTGCTCTCGTCGATCTGGTCTCTTCCTTTTTCTTTCACGTCGTTTTAACTCTGTTATGGATCACTACATAATGCTGTTTTATTTTGGTGTTCTTGTGTTTTAGTTAATGCTATGTGTTGAGCCAAGTGATTGTTTTGATTATATTATTCTTGTTGTCTTGATTAATGGTTGGAAAATGTGCTTTGAAGGCTGAAGATGGTGTCGGTCTGCCCGAACAAATTCTTGATCGACCAGATTTTGAGAGTGTGGCGAAGCTTTATTTCGTCTTTATTCAGTTTGACATCCTTTGGACGCTAAATTACTTTGCGCTGTTAGTCCTTAATTTCTTGGAGAAGCCTTTGTGGTGTTCGAGTCGTGCCTGCAATGATAGGGAGTATTACTATCTTGGGCAGTTGCCTTACCTTGGTGATGCAGAGTCTCTTATTTTTGAGGTAATTACTTCATATTCTTTGTTCGACATTCATTCTTTTGTTAGTTATCTTAATGTACTGAATGATTAGTTGATGTGAATGTTGTTTACTGCTTAGAAGATCATAACTTGAGGAGTGATGGAATGCCCTTCTGAATAGATTTGAAGTTTAAAATCTTGCTAGACTTGAGTTGGTAAATTTATTTCAGTAAGGAGACATCTGAAGGTCTTATATTTTCATTCTCAAGTTTCCTGAGAAAGATAGCTGTGCATGCATAAAACTAGTAATATCAAAATCAGCTGTTTGAGGCCATTTCTCCCATCACACAGTTTACCCTCTTCACCCCTTCTCCTCAATCTCTTTCCAGTCTCTTCCCTTTGCTTTGAAGCTTGGTTAAAACACAAGGTTGGTGTTGTATCCTTTTCTTTCTTTCTTTTCTATTTTTCATGTTGATTAAAAGGAACTCTTTCTTTTTCTCTGAAAGAGATACAATGGGACCAGCTCTACTGCCAAACACAAACTGCCACTGCTTTTCCTTAACTATGTGATTAATTTTTGGAGTTAGTCCTTGCTAGGGGCTTCGTTGTCTTTTTACCAACTCCATCTAAAACCCACATATCAGAGTAGCATTTAGTTGAAATATAGCACGGTCACTTTTTGGATGATTGCCTACATTTGTCTAGATGATTCTTATTGGAAATAAAATATGCTTGCTTTATTATGCCATGGATTTTGGAATTTTGTCTTTCCAAATTGAACAACACTTGGTGTGCACACCTATGTGCATTTGTCCTTATCCTCACTGCTATATGCAATACTGATAGTATTTAATTAACCTAAAATTCCCAAACAATGCTTGCAATGACACATATACTCTTTGAAGGAATCACTATTTGTGTACATAGTTTTCAAATCACATTTGAGTTTCTTTTCTTGTGCAGGGGGTGACTCTTGTTATACTGGTTGTGCATATTTTCTTTCCAATTTCGTATGAAGGGCTTTATCTCTATTGGAAAAATCCTCTTAATAGACTGAAGGTACTTAGCTGTGGTTTCTTTTGTTGAAACTGTTTTGTGATTGTTATGCTAGGTGTTCTATAAATAATGAATTCTTGCTTGGTTCTTTAAAAAAGTTATTTCTTTTGCATTTTATTTTGTGATCTCTTCATCCTAATGATATTTTGATCTTTGTTTGTTTTGATGACAATGGATAATGGATGGACTTTTCAGGTCATATGCTTATCAATTTTGGTTGCTGATTTACTAGTTTACACACTCTACTTGTCTCCAGTGGCTCTAAATTTCCTACCTGTCAGAATTGCGCCATACATAAGGGTTGTCTTTTTCATAATCAGCATTAGGTACTATCATTAATACATGCATTTTCTTTAATCTATATTCACTTTGTATCCATACCTTATCATCTCTTTGAATATAGATTTATGTAAAGCACTACACATGTTTCTATCACATTTCATGTGCATGTTGGATTGTTTCAACATAAGTTGTCCACTTTTTTCATCTAACTGTAGCTGAAATTAATGAAGGACAAATTAGTTTGATGGCATTGTAACTTCTGCTTCCTAAGATCTTAATGAAACTTGGTATCAAAAACATGCTTATATTGATCTAGAACCTTTTTGTACAAGTTTAGACAATATATTCTTTTCGATATGGCACTACTTTTATTAGCTAACAAGTAATATACAATAGCAAATCTAAATTTCACCCGCTATAAAATTTAGTCTATTAGATTAGGCACTCCTTGGTAGCAGATGTGAGATACTACAAATGTTAGAGACACTACTTTTTCCTATTTAGTTTTATCTTTTATCTTTTAATTTTTTTTAGAATGAAGTGAAATTAAAAATTAGTGTATTGCTATCATTTTAATCATATATGTGACCTTAAGAATGCTATTTTCATATATGGGCTTTTTTTAATAAAGTTTTGATTGCCATGCTAGCATATGAGCTCTTTTCATGTTTTTTTTTTCCAATTCATTTGTTTGGTGTTTCATTGTTGGTACATAGAAGCATGATATATTTTCTTGCTTCTGATGGAAGTAATGGTCAATGAGATGTCATGTTGTCAACAATTTTTGCAATTGTTAGTATCACTGTAGTGCAGTTTGAGATAAAATTTTTGTTCCAAGGGATAATGTATTCCTTGTGCATCCTTATTGTGGAAAAAAAAGGTATTTCCTTCAACTATCACAAAAGGGAAGAAATAGTGGCAGATAGGATATTCTATTTTATTTGAGTTTTAAACCCTATCAGTAGTAGGAAATTGTAACATTTAAAAGCAGTCTATATGAGAGAAAGATGAATACATAATTTAAATGGATTGACCATAAAGGCTTACATCTGCAGACCCAAAAGACTGAGGACTAGATATTTATTACTAAATTTGTTTACATTTAAACATTAGGTCATTATTAATAAGGAGCAAGGATGCACATATTAGTTAATAGGAATTCTCTGTTTCTAGAATAGTATCATAATATTGAAGTGAAATGTTTTGACAAGAAGTTATGAATTAATATTGTTTAAATTGATCACTTGATAGGAAGTGATTCAATTGCTTTATTATCTCTTTTCTTTTTTGTCTATAATCTAGATATTTATGTTGTCTGATGTTATCATTATTTTTAGACTTCAACTAGTGATGAGATACATTAAATAGATATTTGGAAGAGACAAATTTGCACTTTCACATGTCACAATTATTGAGATTGTGTTTTAACTTATTTTGGTTATCAAGAAACTTCAAGTTTGTAATATTTCCTCTCCTTTTCTTCATCAGGGACTTGCAAAGAAGCATACTTATTTTGTTTGGGATGCTTAAAACATACTTCAATGTCTTGGTTCGTTATATCGCTATTCAACTTTATTTGTGCTGCTGATAGTTATAATAATTTATTATTGATTTCTTAGGCAGTAGTTGGTATTATTTTCTAGGATGTTGCACAATTTTTTTTTTATATTCACACTATGTTGTCTTGCTACTTTGAATTACAGGCTTTGTGGCTTTTGTTTCTTCTATTCTCAAGTTGGTTGGCCTATGTCATGTTTGAAGATACCCAACAGGGAAAATTAGTATTTACTTCGTATGGTACGACACTATATCAAATGTTTATCTTATTTACTACGTCAAACAATCCAGATGTTTGGATACCTGCTTACAAGTAAGTTGTACTGGCAAAAATTGTTTATTTTTCTTAGTATTTTGTGTTACATCTTTCTTATTGGTATTATATGTATGTTACATATTACATGAATGATGAATCCATATTTATAAGGAAGAATGATATACATAGTAGGTAATATTATGTCATTGTATTTGAGATTCTAAAATTCTAGAATTCTAGTTTTAATTTTGGTATTTAACACCAACTTTTAGTTACACTACGTAGAAATGTAATAAAAAAAACAATAATTTTCCCATTACTAACCACATTCCATAACCTAGATTAATAGTCTTTTTTCATTTTTAATTCTAAAGGGAAAGGTGACAATGCTAACTTGTTTATTGGATTTTTTGATATCAAATAAACACGGATGCTTATATTCAACTTGTTCACCAGTTATTATCTCTAAACTTTGTATTCTATTTTTGGTTATTAATTTCTTCCCATATTAATAGTTTGTGGAGTTATCATATAATAAGAAACTTGGAATTTGTTGATTTCTTAGGGGAAAAAAATACAGCTCATATTCAAAATTTGACAGAAATATATGCTTCATTTTATAGATTGCCGAATTTAGTACTGGATTTAATTGACTTTGTTTGTAAGATTATTAGATTAATGTTTCACCCTTTTGGCTATGGGTTAGGTTTTTTATTGCGTTCATTCTTTGAAATGAATTTTGTAAAGCCAGTGGAACTATTCTTGTACTCATTTTGTAATTATGTGTTCTAATACATGAAACTAAAGCTTTACTAGATTTTTGTATTCTCAAGAGATTGTTAAATTTAACAGTAAAATGAAATAAGGCCATTACAAAGATTCGAGTGAACTTAGTAATAAATTTTGAAATTGTCTCGTTAAACAACTATAATTGCAATATGATGTAGTTATATTTTTCCTTTTTTTATAAGAGTTTTGAGATAGTACATATATGCTTTTGTTAGTTGAATAAAGGTTTATTTAGTTTTAACCAAAATTTTGAATGAAACGAATTCTTTTTGGTTATAGATTTGGTCAAATAAATCCCTATATCAATCTTTTCTAAATTCTTATGCAGGGCTTCACGATGGTATTGCCTATTTTTTGTTCTTTACGTGCTACTGGGCGTTTACTTTGTCACTAACTTGATCCTTGCTGTCGTCTATGACAGCTTCAAAAGTCAGGTAAAATTAAGAGCAATAGGCATATTCCTTACTACTGTTATGATGACGTTTTCTTGTTCTTAACTCTTTTCTGTCCTTTCTGTCTATATTGTCAACTAAAAAATACATGTAAATATACATGCTTGGCTATCTGTTATGACGATGTTTTCTTGTTCTCAACTCTTTTCTGCCCTTTCTGTCTATTTTGTCAACTAAACAATACATACAAATATACATGCTTGGCTATCTTCTTTTGTTGTAGCTGGCAAAACAAGTGTCTCAAATGGATTGCATGAGGAGAAGGATGTTGACAAAAGCCTTCAGTCTAATTGATAAGCAGGTAAGCTTGATATCACTTGGTTGGTTGGACATCTCTTATCATCCTTTTCAATTGGCTGTCTGCTTAATTCTTGTTATCATTTCAGTCAACCTTTATAGGCTCTTCATCTATTGTTGAGAATTATGGAGATCCTCCAAAATTTACTGTTATTATGTTGTGCATAGAGGAAAATTATATTATTCTGTAGCGGAATATTAGTTAAACCTCTTATACCGAAAACCAATTTGGATATCTTATTTTGTGAAAAAAGTATTAGCTTATGTTGCCCCTCCATTTAAAGCCTAGTTCATAATAGACATTTTACTGTCTCCTCTCTATAATTAGCAGTATCCAAGTGTCTAAAGAGAGTAGAATGAGTGCAACTGCAAAGTTGGAGTTACACTTTCGTTTAACTTATTTGGAGGAATAGTCTCACGTGGAACATCCATCAAGGAATCGAGAACATTTTAGTTTCTGAAGTGGATGATGGAATTACTTGATTGGATTAAAAGTGTGCCTTCAAATGCACCTTATGCGCTTATAAGAAGTCTTCTTCTTGCGATAGTTTTGCAACTGTTCTCCAAGTAGGCAGAAAACTTGGTTATAAGCTGCAACAAAATTACTTTCTTGACTTTGAACTTCAGTACTTCATTAATATACACATCTAGAGGAAGGCCCTTGTTTATTTATCTGGTAAGATAAGCTTCTCAAATAATAACTGCACCCTAAAAGAATTTATTTATAATTTGTCTTGGATCCACTAACAGATGCAGAGTCATTAGTTTAGCTTGCATATGGATATTTGTCGTGATGTATTCCTTATGTATTCAGTGTTTTAAGGGATAACATTATTTTCTGCTCTCATCAGTTTTCAAAATTTTTCACTGACTGTAGCACTGCCTCTTATGTTAATTGTTCGACCTTCACTTGTGTCTATTGTTGTTAATTCTCAACAGAATATGGGATTTCTTAATAAAGAGCAATGCATTCGACTGTTTGAAGAACTGAACAACTACAGGTATTAATGGTACAACTATCTTATGACACTTTCAGAACATTCTCTTTCATTCAGTGCATGATCTCCTTGAGTTGATTCTATTGATGGATAGAGAACTAATAATATGAATATGCGACAGTAAGTATTATTAAAAGCCAAAGTATTTTAATGATAATGATGGAGGATACTTCCTATGTTGTTTAAAACTATTCTCTTTAACATATATGCTTTCACCCAAAATGTGAAATCTTATTTGTAAGTTGGAGAATCAAGGATACTTGAAATGTGATATGTTTGGGATTTTTTTGGTCCAATTTAGAGGAAAAGATAATTCAGGCTTTTAGTTAAAAAGGACATGCTTAACAGATGCATGGAGTTTGGACTAGTGCATTGAAAATTCATAGCTATATGAGCTTGATTCGATGTTTAAAGTAGACGTATGCCATGTTCCCGTTGCTTTGAAAGGTTTTTTTGCATGATTTGAACCTTTTTGTTCACGAAGTTTACTTATGTAATATTTTGGGAAAAGCCGTATCAACACTGTGTTAGGCTGATAATGTGTATATATAATTAGGAGTTTCAATTATAATAGGACAGTGTATCTGTGAGTAAATCATGGGATAACTACTATTTATCCCATGATTTACTCTTATCACGTTGTCACATCCTTAACAACCAGCTTGTTGCATATATAATCAACCCGATTCCCCACTAATGATTTGGTACAGATATCCGCTAATTGCTCTCCAGTACATACGTGACTTAATGAAATCAAATTTTATTGAACTTTTTTCCTGATAAAATGGCAATCAACTTCGATGTGCTTGGTTCACTCATGAAAAATAGGATTCTTAGTAATGTGAAGAGCAGCTTGACACTATAGCTCCATTGGACTTTTGTAAACGATGCCTATCTCATCACGTAATTGTCTTAGCCACATCAACTCACATGTTATTTGTGACATAGCCCTGTATTCCGATTTAGTGCTTGATCTAGCTACCACTGTTTGTTTCTTACTCTTCCAAGAGATCAAATTCCCTCCCATATACACACAATAAGCTGAAGTGGATCGTCTATCACCGAAGACCGTGCCCAATCTGCATCTGAAAATGCTTCTATCTTTCTATGATTATGATTTGAACGGAGTATACCTTTTCCAGGAGCTCATTTTAGATATGTCAAGATATTCATTAGTGCATCCCATTGAGATGTGCGTGGTGTACTCATGAATTGGCTTACTATATTCACACAATAGGCTATATTTGGTCGGGTCATAGTGAGATAATTAATTTTTCCCACTAATCGCTGTTATCGCTCAGTGTCCTCAAGCAATTCTCCATCTTCTACACTAGGATCCAATGTTTGTCTTAATAGGCCAAATAACCTTTTGTCATCTCTAATCCACTATGATTTAGTGTGTTCATCTTGTGCAGAAACGTCAGTCATGAGATGGTCTTCCTTCATCACCCCCACATAAATACCTCTACAGATTTACGCCACTTAAGATAATTGTTGGCGCATTCTAGTTCCAATCACAAATTTTGGTTGGAGTAGGGATTAATTCTGCCACTGCCTTACCTGGAAAGAGCTCCATCATTGCCCTTTTAATTTCATCCATATTAACTTTCTCAACGTTACTTTTGGTCTTCTCTGGATCACTAGTTACCATATTTGGTGGAATGTCGACTCAACTCTCCAACGTCTCCCTATCGACCACCTCTGGCTGTTCGCTCGCTGGCGTCGACCCCCTAGGCTACGTGACGACCTCTAGCTGTTCACATGCTAGAGTCGACCCCCTTAGGTTGCGCCTCTCTGGTGCCAATAATAGTGCGGCAGCTGCCACTACACAGTGGTGCGACGTCAACAGTCGCACATTACCATACTCTTAGCTCACGTTGGGGCTCAAATTACCCAAATTGAGAGACTTGAAAGAACTAACCAGTCCTTAACTAGAGGTATCGATCCTATCTGAGTTGAATTGAAAAGAAAATTTTGGGTTTTGGGTGAATTTGGGAGTTAGGGTTTCGGGATAGAAGGGATTTTGAGAATCAAGCTTTGATACCATGTTGACGAAGTTAACAAGTAATATTTTGGGAAAAGCTGTAAACACACTATGTTAGACTGATAATGTGTATATATAATTAGGAGTTACAATTATAATAGGACAGTGTATCTGATAGGAACCTCTAGCTTCATAGGCTGGAGACTAGTATATTATTGATAGTAATCAGTGCTCTACACTGATATTACAAGGTGAATCCACAGACCACCTCCTATACCAGAGCTAGTAATGCTCCTCAGGGAGAATTGGATTCTCTCTGTCTATATTCTCTATCTTTCTTCTACCTACCCCTCTCTTCTCTTTCCCCCTTACATAATATTCCCTTCCCCAGGAACATTCGGTTCCCTAACTACTTTTCCACCTCAGAATAACTAACTGCCCTCCTGCCCACTGTTCTTTCTTCTAGAATAAATCTCTCTCTCTCTCCCCCGAAGATCCTAAAATTGCCCCCTCCTGGAAGAGCAGCCTTGTCCTCAAGGCTGAAGTGAGGAAAATGACTCCAGTTCACATATGCATCCTCCCCTATAGCTTGTGCCACTGTTTGGCCCTTCCCTTTAACCAACCATTGCTGTGTTGAGTCTCCATCTTCGTGGTTCCCATTGCCTCTCCTAGATGTAATATGAAGTCCTGCATTGCCGCCAAGTTGGACCTTTTGTCCCTCATGTTGGAATTGCATAGACATCTCCTTCCAATCCACCATGACCTTTCCTAATGTTTGTAACCAAGCAATCCCTAAGATCATATCCATTCCTTCTAAATCTAGGACATAAGCATCAATAGTCCACTCCATGTCTCCCATTCGAATAGGCACCCCCATAACCCTTCCTTTAGAGCCACCTTATGGCCATTCCCCAATCTGATTTCCAAAGCTCTATTCAACCCCACATTCAACCCACGACTTCTGGCCAACTCCGGTGAAGTGAAGTTATGGCTGGCCCCGCTATCAACTAAGACCACGATAGGGACTCTTTGTAATTTCCCTTCCAATTTCATAGTTTTCGTTTCAGGTATCACTGTCTCCCTGACTCCCATAGCTTGACATTCTAGGGTTATCTCTCCCTCTTCTTCGGTTTCAACCTCCAGCACGATGATTTCTCCATCCTCAGTCAACGTTTCGTTGTCGTCCAAAATCAAAAGCTTCAATTGTTTTTCTGCGCACTGGTGAAGAGGGTGAAATCTCTCCCCGCATCTGAAGCAAAGGCCCTTGGCTTTTCTTTCCATCAACTCGTGATAGGAGAGATGTCGCAGCCCTTTATTTTTCTCGGTTGAAACCCTTCTTTCACCGACTGGCCGTCTGGTTGGGGTCGCGAGGTTGGAAACTCCTCCTCGGGTCTGCGCATGGGAATCGGGTTGACACCCGTATGTCTCCCGGGTTCTCCCAGATCCAAACCCATTTGTCGCCTTCCCTCGACCCATCGGGTGTGGGTGCTCCATTTCTCTGTGGTTCAAGCTGACCCGCAAGCTACCCCTAAAAGGACTCCCTCGATGTGGCGTCCAGACGTGCGATCGAGAGCTGAAGTGTTCGGTCCCTCCACCGTCGCTGCTAACCTCTTCCTCCACTACCCTAGCAATTTTCATCAACTGGTATCGATTCACCGGCCCAAACTTCCGTACCCATCGACGTATATCTGCCCTCAACCCACTCATGAAGTACCCCATATATTGCTCCTCTGGTAGTCGACCCACCTGCGATGAAATGAATTCAAAGGCTTCTATGTACTCCTCCACCGAATCTATTTGTTGTAAATCCGATAGCTCATCAAAGGGGTTCTCAAACCTCCTTCCTCCATATTTGTCGATTAAGGCCTGTTTCAACTTTCCCCATGTTAGCTCCACTTCAGTCTCTCGGAGGAGATTGAACCAGTGAATGGTCGATCCTTCCATGCTTAATAAAGCCAGTTTGATCTTCACCTCTTCCGAAGTTCCATGAACTTCGAAATAAATTTCTGCTCAGGTAATCCATCCTACTGGATCAGACTCGTCGAACATGGGTAAGTCTACCTTCCTCACCGACATCCTGTACTCTTCCATAGTGTCAAAGGAATTCTCCATCGGAGTTGGTTGTCACCTTTCACCCGTCATAGGCTGCCCCCTCCCTGAGGCATCGCCACTCCCATGTCCTTCCTCTGGTCTTTTTCCCAGCATCTTGCTCATTTCCAGCAACAATGATTGCTGCATTTCCCCCATAGCCATCCGCATAGATGATTGAAGTTCCTCAACTCCAGCCTCCAGGTTCGCGATACGGGATTCCAACACTTCTACTCTATTAGACATCTTAGGTGGCATCAAGGTATGTTACTCTGAATTTTTTTGTTTTTTGTTTTTGTGAAAGTCCTCCGAAAACTGATCCTCCCCTCTCCTCGTATCCGGCAGGTCGGACCAATGATAGGAACTTCTAGCTTAATAGGCTAGAGACTAGTAGATTATTGATAATAATCAGTGCTCTACACTGATATTACAAGGTGAATCAACAGACCACCTCCTATACCAGAGCTAGTAATGCACCTCAGGGAGAATTGGATTCTCTCTGTCTATATTCTCTATATTTCTTCTATATTTCTTCTGCCTACCCCTCTTCTCTCTCCCTCTTACATAATATTCCCCTCCCCAGGAACATTCGGTTCCCTAACTACTTTGCCACCTCAGCATAACTAACTGCCCTCCTGCCCACTGTTCTTTCTTCTAGAATAAATCTCTCTCTCTCTCCCCCGAAGATCCTAACAGTATCTGTCACATCCTTTTCACCAGTGTCTTGAAATCCGTACCGTACCGGCCGGAAAACGGTACCTAGATTTCGCCTTCGATATCGGCCAAAAATATCTGTCGGTACCGGCCAATTTCGGCTGTACTGGAAATTTTAAAAAATTGGGGGACTTTTCTACAAAATTTTCAAAATTTCCCTCCCTCCCTCCTACCTATCCTTCCCCCCTTTTTTTTCTCAAAGTTTTTATAATAATAACAAATATTTTATTACTAATAATAATTATAAATTAAATAAAACTTAAAAATAAATTATTTTTATTTTTATTACTAATTTTATTACTAATAAATTATTTTTATTTAAATTTATTTTAATATTTTATATAATATTTATTAATAAATACTAATAAA
>JAOSBP010000009.1:2745582-2765769 GCA_027563825.1 Erythroxylum mucronatum
TTATCTTTATTTATATTAATTGTGGTTATTATTTATATGTAAAATATTTAAAAATTATTGTTATTTCATATTAATTGCTATTATTATTTATTATTAAGATTTTTTAAAGCATGGTTGATGTAAACAGTAAACTAGTAAAGTATATAGTACAACTGTATAATATACTAATATGGACTATTTTGCAATTTTTAAAAATTTTCGAGACTATTTCATAAATTTAAAAAATTTCCCGAAATGGTACCCGGTACCAACCGGTACTGGTACAGTTCCGTTCCAGAATTCAATCCGGTACCGATCCCGGTACGGTATTCATAACATTGCTTTTAACACTTTCTATTGCATTATGATTCACCATTTGTGATGTCTTTTTCTTTGTTAAAATAATATTATATTTTTGTTTAAGAAAAAATTTGTCAGCATTATATTTTGCAAGGTCGGATGGCATAATTTTTTAATTGTGACATGTGGTTTTGTAGTTGGAATAGAAAATTGATTCTAACAGTTATAAAGAATACTGATAAGCTAATTTACACTTGATAAATTTATTGATAAAGGTACTTGTACGTTTGTTCAACCATCATCATGCCTTTTATTTTATTTATATGAACTTAGTTTCTGATTTTATACATTATTTGATTACCTTAATTTGGCAATTCAGGCATGGAATTACTTTTTCTTTCATTGTCAGGATTCTTGACTTTAATTTTTCTTGATGTGCATATTTGTGATAGAATAATCCTACCTTTCATGGTCTGGCAGGACTTTGCCAAAAATCCCCAGGGAAGAATTTGAATTGATATTTGATGAGCTGGATGATAGTCATGATTTTAAGGTTAGTTTTGGGAATAAACTGTTTTATTTTATTTAGGCAAAAATGAAGTAATTACAGACAGAGAAATGAAAGTCTGTACATTCTACATTCTCAACTATGTACAAGAATTGCTATAAACATTAAGTTTATGGTGTTTGGTGGAGGCTATTAAAATACTGCTTTTTAAAATATATTGTTCCTAGAATTGCAAACTTATAAGTAGTGCAAAATCTTCTTGTTGTAGATAAGCTGGAATTAATATGGACTATCATGTAAAAGAAATAGGAGTGGTGCAAAATTGCATGTTGGAACTCATCAGCTAAGTCTCATACAAGGAATAGGGGACAACTATGTATTAGCTCTTTAATATGGATTATCACGTTCATAAAAGGAAGTTCCATAGCGATACTAGTGTTGCTTTTGTACTAGAATGTTGGAGGGACCTTTATGCAAAAGAGCGTAGTTTATAAAAGAAATAAAAAGAGGGCAAATTAATCAATTACAAGTTCTAATTTGGTGGGATGAAGAGTGGGAGTTGTGCTGACAACAAAGACAACAAGGGCTAAATTAGTTTATGCTAGGTTTTCCTTATTAGGTAGGAAGTAGTAAGGTAGTTATATTATCTTAGTTATATTATCTTAATTTGGTGGGATGAAGAGTGGGAGTTGTGCTGACAACAAAGACAACTCTTTGTAATCTAGACTTTTTGGATTATCCTTGACCTTTTGTATTCTAGCTGTAATTATCTTTAATCAATGAAATCTTTAATTTTCAAAAAACAAAGATAAGTGTATTGGACTGTTCCAGCAAGTCTATGAAAAATTCCAACCAAATTGTTAAGCTTCCTATCCGTATACGGTATGAAAGGACAATGGAGCCAACAGCTGGCATTACTGCAGCCTAAAGGCTTTGTTTTTCTATTAGAATGCTAGTACATCTAGAAGAGTGAGGTGGCAGGGTTGTTAGGATTCTCTGTCATGGGTGTTGGGTATAATAGGAGCATGAGTGAGCTAGGGGGGGCATTGGATAATCTGGCAGGCTGAGTGAGTGGGAGAGTTTGTCACCTCTCAAATGTGGTCCTTAGTCACCCAATATCCTCTTCCCCTATCAATAAAATCCTAAATAATGGCATTCTCTACCTGGGTTCATCTATCTATTTATCTATTTCCTCTTCTATTGACATCTATTTGCAGAAGTTTCATACCCCAAATCTGGACAAAGATAACCGATGAGAGTCTCAGGTATTTCTTTAGGAAATTTTAACAAACATGTTCTGGGTATTCACTTTAGGGGTGTTTTTCATTAAGAAGTAAATGAACACAGAGCATATATATGCAAGTTACTTGTATTAATGTGTCAACAATGATAATACATGAAAGGAGGGTTAGAAACAGGCTAAGCCAACCCTTTGTCTGCCCACATTATATATAAATACGTACATACATACATATATATATATATGCACACATATATATACTAGCAAATTGAAGAAGTTAATGATAGTTTTTCACCAACCATCATGACTCTTCAGTAACAAGTTCCTGCAGATGTTTAAGCAACATGACTGTTGGGAACAAGTAGATTGAGACATTTAACAACCAACCAACTTAACAGACAACTTGACATAACTGACATAACTGTCACTGCCAGGAGCTAAGTGGTGTTTTTGATATGTCTAGGACTTGAATTTCCAGCTGCCAAGGGTGCCTTTCATCAACCCAATCACTTATATTGTTGCATTTCACCGAAATAAACAGCTTAGACTTTCCAGTATCTTGGTGCCTTGGCCAATTTCCTAGACAGGCTTGTTTGCATCAACTCCTTGCTAGAACATGCCATTATCATGCTACCAAAGTTGTGCAAAATGTGTACCAACTGATTACCGAAAAAGGGTCTCATACATCTCTTTCAATGGATCAATTAGAATCTTCAAGCCTACAAGCAGAAGGTATTCAAGTATTTGATGACATGGAGAGTTTGAGAATGGGGATTATCATAGCATTAAAGATGAAAAGTAGAAGGAAGTGGATTCTTTGGCAAACCCTAAAGCTAAAACAACTGTGTAACAAGAAACACTTAAAGTGAACAACAGAATGAAAACCTGAACAACAGGTTGAAACACATAAATAACAGATCAAAATACAAGAAAAAATAACAGGACAACGGGCTGAAAGAATAGGACAAGTAGCTAAAATAATAGAATAGGGAGCTAAAAAGATTAACTTGCAATACTGAGCTTGTTGGCTCAAAACTTGATGTTATCATTGGTGCTGAGAAAACAACAATTTAAGTTGATGAAGATTATGTTGTAGTGGGTGATGGAGAAGTGGATTTGAATGAAGATGTGAAATTAACACACCATATGAATAAAGGTAAAGTTGTAAGTGCACTTGCAAAGTAAAAATTAAATAATGACAAGAAGTTAATGCATTTGACTACAAGAAGCAACCATATGTATGTTCTTGACGCCAATATGGTAGAGAAGTTGTGTGGTTTTGTTATGAATCTTATCTACAAATACAACGGTTAAGGCTTATGATGTTGTCCACATTACTAAGATCTTCTTCAAAGAGGTTGTATGTCTCTTGGAATTACATTTAACGATTGTCTCTAATCGTGATATGAAGTGTATGAGTTAATTTTGGAGAACTATTTGGAAAACATTAAACATTAAACACTAAACTTTAGTTTTCAAGTTTATTCCATCCCTAAACCAATGGATAGATAGAGGTGGTAAATAGAAGCATGAGGGACTTGTTAAGATGCTTGGTCAAGGGACAATGTGAATAATTGGGGCCTAATTCTTTCTATGACAAAATTTACATACAATAGTTTTATAAATAGGTCAACTAGTAAGAGTCCTATGAGATGGTTGAACATTTTGGGAGTTCAACCAAGGAAGTCTGTTGATTGGTTCCTTGACCACAAACAAACGAGTTACTTAGTACAATCATATTATCAACATGGAAAGAAGCAAGGTAATATCGTTATGATTATGTTTACAAAATAGGGTATTATTTGCAAAGCTTACTTGAATCCATACTCTTTCATTGCACAATTGAATCTCCCACATCATGTCCTTGGTGATTGCTTTAATCCACTTTGTTAGAAAGTGTTGTAAGTATGCACTTCAGCCCTCTGTTATTCCTTTAATTATGGGCTGTAATTATAGGATTTATTAGCGGGTTATGATTAAGGCATTTAGTTAAACTTTTCATTCTTTATTTTACTTTGGACACCTTGTGTATATAAACAAGGATGTACGATTTATTAAAAAATATTTTTTCCTTTGCTTATTTACAAGTGTACAAGAGGGTTAGTTATATCCATGTCACCCTAACAATTGACAACGCAAAAAATAATGGGATCCTATGATCATGTGATATCCTAACTAAATAGGAAATCTTAACAAGATACAAATCCTAAAATAGTGATGTTTTCGAACATTGTATGAATCAAGGGAAACTATACAAGAAATATACAAAGTAGGAAAGAATCACAACTCATTCCTGTTAACTGTTTATGTGGACAATATTGCACTTACTAGAGATTATTCAATTGGGATCTCCAAGTTAAAGATCTACCTGCAACAACAATTTCCAACCAAGGATCTTGAACCTTTACAATATTTTCTAGGCATTAAGGTAGTATAATCTTAGAAGAGTATTTACCTCTCATAAAGGAAATATGCTCTTGATTTGTTATTATTAGGATTTAAACCCATACTCAGTCTTGTGGATCCTAATGTCTCTTTTACTTTAGGGGAAGGCATATTATGCAGATATTGCAGATTAGTTAGCAAGTTGTTGTACCTCACTGTAACTAGACTTGACTTTTGTGTTGAGTATTGGGAGGTAGTGCTACCAATCATGGAAATGGCTTTTGAACAAGAACTCTGGTATCATAATTATGGACACAGCAAGTATGTAGGTTCACAATCGAATAATGTTTTCTGCTTAAGGTTATTGTGTTTGTGATAGGAAATCTACTATCATGGAAAACTAAGAGCATATGTGGTGGCTTATCGCAATGTAGAAGCTGAATATAAGACAATGTCAACTATGACATGTGATTTATTATTAATAGTTTGCATTTATCATTGTCAAAACTATTGTATTTTATTATCGTCAAAACTATATCGTCAATTCAACACGTTGTTTAGCTACTTTATTCTTTTGAGGATGTCAACAATAATCTGAACTTTGATAATGTTTGACTTATTCTAACATTTAAGCTTTTAGAGTTCTTTTGTTACTCTCCCTCTGTGCCACTCCTTTTACTTCTATTCTCTGTTACTAAGCTGCATGAGCATGACTATGTGCAAATATTTTCTTAGTTCTTTTGTATGGAGTTTGGAGCATGTTGCTTAACTTGGAGTTTGTTTCAAGATAATGGAATTTAAGTTCTTGCTAATGTTTCGGAATTCTATCCTAAAGAATTAGTTACATAACTATATGATATGAAATTCATTCCCATGTTGTCAATTCACATATATTCTACACTTTGCTGTAAGTTCTTGTTTCTGATGCCTGTGGATGAGATGAATTTGTCAATCTTGGATGATTGTCATAGCTCTTAATATTTGGGACTTGACATTTTTCTATGCAGATCAACCCTGATGAATTTGCTGATTTATGTCATGCAATCGCTCTAAGATTTGAAAAGGAGGACGTTGTAAGTTACTTTTGTGGACTATAACAACATTAGGCTCTTCTTTACTAATATAATGAATCTTTTGACCCTTTGGCAACATTTGCAGCTGTCTTGTTTCGAAATGTTTCCTACATTTTACCGGTCACCTATCTCGGAAAAGTTGAAAGCATTTGTGCGAAGCCCCAAATTTGGATACATGATATCCTTTATTCTCATCTTGAATCTGGTTGCTGTTGTTATTGAAACAACGGTATGGTGCCATGTGATGTTTAATGCAACTGATATCTTGCAGTCCTTCCTTGTTTCTTTTATCAATATGTATAACTTTTAGGTGTTTGAATTTCTTATATTCAACATTTTCCCCCCAAATTTGTGGTGTGTTTGCATCCGCTCAATAATGGTATATGATTTTTGTGCTATTTGTTTACAAGTTGATGTGGACATAATATTATGTCCCACCATGATGCATGTTTCAAATATCAAATATTGTGAATTTTTAACCAATGGATAAATATATAAAAGGAAATGCATATTTTCGGGTGCTTTTTGGGATTCCAAATGCCATGTTGTTGCGGCATTATTCTTTCATATTTGTCTATTGTGTACATGGTATTTTTATAGTCTTGTAAAAGCATCAATTGTTATCTTTTGACGCCATGAAGAATCCTAGCAATCCCTCTCTTTGTTGTTGGCTTAAGTGATGAAGTTTTATCACTAGTAGATAATTAAGTATCTATAGGAGAGTTCCAATAAGCTCTTAGGTTGACCAGTTTCTTGACATGTTATAAGTGTTTTGTAAGACGAAAATGTCTCTCAAGTTCAAGTTATATGTCCTTTGTAGAGTTTGTAATATGTTGTTTAGTTTACAATTCATTTAGGGGGGCACCAGAATAATCTATTACAATTCGTATGAGGGTGTGCACAAGAGTAATTTATCCATCAAAAATACTTATGCTACAAGTCATGCGAGAATAGAAGAGCAATTAACTAATATTTTTTACTAAAGGCTCTTAATGGGAATATAGTTGCTTATGTTTTTAACAAGTTGGATATGGAGAATATTTATGCTCGAACTTGAAGGGAGTGTTAAGAGTATTTTATTTTTAATAACCATGGACATTTTAGGCTTCTTATATGACCTACTTTTATAGATATAAATATTTGAGCTCAACTGAAATAAATTCTTTTGTCTCTCTCTTCAAACATCTTCTTGGACGATGATGTGTTTATACTTGAGAGACATTTTTGTTATGATTATTCCCTTGCTTAGTTAAAAAGATTTGTACAACCAAGAAGTGTTTGTATTGCATACTTCCTTGGATTGATTGGTAACATGATGATACTAATCTTTGTTGTAAATATTGTTTACAGCTTGATATAGAAAACAATTCGGCCCAAAAAGTGTGGCAAATTGTGGAGTTCACCTTTGGTAAGGGCTTGTCCTAATATATATTTATTTGCTTTGAGATGTTGCACGTATTGCTAAACTGAAAGCTAGGACAAGGTGACCTAAGTTTTTATCTCATTGGCTTTAGTTGTCTGTTGATATATTTTGAAGCTGATGGTCTATTCATTGCAAATTTTGGTGAAAAAATAATCACATACGAGAAAAGTTTGAGATTCTTGTATGTGATTATTTTCATGATTTATTAATTGTGATGAATAATTAATATGATTTCATTATTCAAGTTAAATAAGTTTGTTTGAACTCTAGTGTTATGTTTCTAGTACCACTGCATGATGCACACACCAAATGATGCTAACATTATAAGATGTTTTTGGGAAAAAATGCCTCTTATTTGAAGATCATGCTTTGGAGTTTTGAATGATGCTAACGTTATAAGATTTTTTTGGGAAAAAATGGTTCTTATTTAAAGATCATGCATTGGAGTTTTGTCCTTTCAAATATACTATCTCATACATTACTGAAGCGTTCAATTGCTTATTAATTCTAATGTTTGTGTTACAATCCCTTATTCCACATGTTTAGGATATGATAGAATTAGGATTTGACTTTACTGACTTTTGTTTACCAGGATGGATCTACGTTCTAGAAATGGCTTTAAAAATCTATTCATTTGGATTTTTAAACTATTGGAGAGATGGTCAAAACCGCTTTGATTTTTTGGTCACATGGATAATAGGTACCTCTTTTTGGAAAATCTTCTTGGTATTGGTGTGTAGATAGTATTTATTTTATGCAATTTCCTTCTTGCAAAATTTTCTTTTTATGACTAAATGATTTACTTTTTTGAAGTTTGAATGTGTGTTTGTATAGGAATCTCCAAATTGGAATTTTTAACTTGAGTGATTTGTTAAAGATTTTAAAGATGCTACTTAATAATAATAACAATCAATATTATTATTAGTGATGATGATGATGATGATGATGATGATAATAAATGTTACATAACATATTAAACTATGATGACTATTATTCTGCCTGAACCATTTGTCTCTCTTATCATCACAACTCATAGTTTAAATGATGATGATGATGATTATAATTGAGTCTTGAAAATATGTTTTTCTATGTTTTATCAAGAGGATTGTACAATATTTATATACAATTTCAGGAAATTATAATCCCTAGATTTAAGGGATTATAATATGGTAAATCTACATTCATATCAAACAGAATCAACACTCCCCCTCAAGCTGGAGCTGGAGCATATATATCAGATGCATCCAGCTTGTTACATGTATATATATTATCCTAGGACCCTGTGGACTTAGTCAACATGTCTGCTAGTTGATCCCTAGGGTTCACATAAGAAGTCTTAATAATGTTTGAGAGGATTTTCTCTCTGATGAAGTGACAATCAACTTCTATGTGCTTGGTCCTCTCATGAAAGATTGGATTTGATGAGAGATACATAGCTGACTGATTATCACAAGCAAGTTCCATAGGACCAATCTCACAAAACTGCAACTCCTAGAGTAAGTGCTTTCACAAGTAGCATTATCCATAGCACGATACTCTGCTTCTGTGCTAGACCTTGCAACAATAGCTTGCTTCTTGCTCTTCCAGGAAATTAGGTTTCCTCCAATAAGAACACAATAACCAGAAGTGGACCTTCTGTCACTAACATCACCTGCACAATCTGCATCAGCATATCCATTGATTTTTGGATGATCCCTATCCACATAAACAAGCGCCTTACTAGGTGATCATTTGATGTACCTTAGGATCCGAACGATTGCATTCCAATGATTCTCACATGGTGAGTTAAGAAATTGGCTCACAACACTAACAGGAAAAGCAATGCCAGGTCTAGTCATAGTAAGATAGTTCAACTTTCCCACTAACCTGCTATACTTGTCTGGATCAGAATAGGGCTCCCCTTGATTAGGTAGCAGCTTCACATGTGGGTCCATAGGTATGTCAACAGGTTTACAATCAAGCATTCCAGTTTCTTCCAGAATATCAAGAGCATACTTCCTTTGAGAGAGAGCAATACCTGTCTTTGATTGGGCCACTTCAATCCCAAGAAAGTATCGTAACTGACCAAGGTCTTTAGTTTGAAAATGCTTGAACAAATATCGCTTCAATTCCTTAATGCCTTGTTGATCATCACCTGTAATGACAATATCATCCACATACACCACAAGATAAATAAAGATACCTGATGATGAGTGTTTAAAAAGTACATAATGATCTGCCTCACAACGAGTCATGCCAAATTGTTGGATGACTTTGCTAAACTTCCCAAACCATACTCGAGGTGACTATTTTAAACAATATAAGGATTTCTTGAACTTGCAGACTTGACCTAACTCCCCCTGAGCAACAAACCCAGGTGATTGCTCCATATAAATCTCCTCCTGCAAATCACCATGTAAGAAGGCATTCTTAATATCAAGTTGATACAAGGGTTAATATTTGAAAGCAGCCATAGATAAGAGCAAATGAATAGATGCCATCTTAGCAACAGGAGAGAAGATATCATCGTAATCCAAACCATAGATCTCAGTGTATCCTTTTGCGACTAGGCGGGCTTTCAATCGGTCGACCTGTCCATCAGGACCAACTTTAACAGTAAAAACCCATCGACATTTGACTGTAGATTTGCCAGGTGGAAGTGAAACAAGTGTCCATGTATGATTAAACCAAGGCTATCATCTCATCAATCAGAGCCTGTCTCCATTTGGGATGGGATAGTGCTTCCTGAACAGTCTTAGGAATGGTAATAGATGATAAAGTAGAAACAAAGGCATAGTGTAAAGGAGATAATTGGTGGTAACTCAGAAAGTGATAAATGCGATGAGGATTACGACTAGAGCATGTACCTTTACGAAGTGCAATAGGTACGTCATCGGAAGTATCAGGTAGGACCATAGCAGGAGAAGATTGGGGCTGGAACTAAATCACGAGTATCAACTAAAAGAGGAAGCTGTAATGTGTTTGGTCGTCGTCACTCTTAAGTCGTACGAAATCAACGTGAGGAAGGATCAGCCTGTAACTGTGGATCCGAAGATGAGTCAAGAAGGGGCACAGGTAATTCCTGTGAAGTCGTGCCAGATGTAGTTGATGATGCGGAGAATGGTGTATCCTCAAAGAAGGTAAAATCTGCAGTCATATAGAAACGGTTTGTAGTGGGAAATAACATCAATACCCTTTTTGAACCTGAGAATACCCAAGAAAGATACACTAAATAGCGCGAGCAGACAGCTTGTCTCATCCATGAGAGAGGTTATGAACAAAGCAGATAGAACCAAACACACAGGGGACAACATAAAGAGGATCCCTAGGAAACAAGATAGTATGAGGAACCTTATTACCCATAATATCAGATGGCATGCAATTGATTAAGTAACATGGGGTAAGTACCGCATCACTCCAAAATTTTAAAGGCACTTTAGCATTTATTAATAGAGTGCAAGCTGTATCAATAAGATAACGATGTTTACGTTCTGTCACTTCATTTTGTTGGAATGTATGAGAACAACTGGACTGATGTATGATGCTATGAGATTCTAGAAATGACGTGAATGATGCGAAAAAGTATTCTTTGGCATATCACTATGCAAAACTCGAATTGTCTTTCCAAATTGGTTCTTGATTTCTGAACAAAAAGTATTGAAGGAATCAAATAACTCAAAACGATCTCGCATTGAAGGGAACATAATACCTATATCCTAAAATAGACGTAACACGACTAGGACCCCAAACATCAGAATGAACGAGATCAAAAGGAGACATAGTTGACTGCTGACACTACTTGGAAAGGAAACCCTGACATGTTTTCCAAGTTGACATGACTCATGCTTCAAGGACTTCAAACAAGAAAGCTTCGGAACTTGCTTTAATTTTTCTAGACTTGGATGACCTAGACGACGATGAAGAAGATCAGGAGACTGAAACAACACATATGGTAGATGAATGAGGTTGTAGGTAGTAGAGACCTCGTGATTCAGATCCAACTCCAATCGTTTGTGCTGTACTCCGATCCTGTATAAGAAAGGAATCAGAACTGAAGGTTATAGAACAATTTATAGTGCGAGTAAGTTGACTCATAGAGATTAAATTAAAGGGATAGCCAGGTACAAATAAAACATAATTTAAAGGTAAAGTTGGAATAGGTGAAGCTTGTCCAATGCCAGTGGCCTGTTTCTTAGATCCATCAGCAAGAGTAACATTGTGTGGTGTTTTAGGTAGTGACAGTTTAGTGAAAAGAGAGGGATTACCAGTCAAGTGATCAGAAGCACTAGAGTCTAAAATCCATGATCTAGCGTAATGGGAGAGGCAAATGGTAGAATTACCTGTTGAGTTGCCTTAAACTGAAGGAATTCCTTATATTCATTGGCAGAAAGACGATGATCTTCCTCAAACTCAATCTTTTGTTCATCATTTACTAGAGATTGAGCGACATTGGCTGTTTTGTTTGGAAATCCATGTAAGGAGTAACAACGATCCTGAGTGTGTCCATCTTGGTCACAATAGGAACAATGGAAGTTGCGTCTACCACCTCTGCCACAACCACCACCTCTACGACCACGCCCTCGACTTCCTCAGCTAGATGAATTAGAGACCAAAATAGAAGACTCAGAAGGCGCTTGAGAATCAGTTTATGGCGATTTTTCTTTGGTAAGCTCAAACCTCATTTTGGCATCACTATACCTTAACTTCAATGTCTCCTATGTCAAATTTAGATATCTTAACTTGAGTACACCAACTGGAGTTGGTGTAGTTAACTGGACACATTCTGGTTGGACCAACAGTTTCGGGCAGTAGCCCTTGAGGCGATTTGCTGCCAACACACCCTCTAGTACAGAAGCAAAGCAGGCCATTAATTGCTCCTTTAATTGGTTACCTGCTCTATTCCTCTTTCCAATCCAACTACAACTTGTTCCAGTCACTCCCTTTTGCCTTGTTCTTCTATTAGTGTGTTTTGCCGCCACCTTTTACCGTGTTATTCTATTAGCATGTTTTACTTTAGTAGCACACCACAATTGGTTGGTTCACAACATTTACAGGTTAGAACTGCACGCAATTATCTGAAAAATTGTGCATACACATCCAGCAGGGTACACACTTCGACCGTTTCATGCCTAACAGTTATTTTGGTAATATATCATTTTCCATGACACGAAATTGTTTATGCAGTTATTGGAGAGACCATAACGTTTGCATCCCCCAATGGGCTGATCTTTCTTTCTAATGGAGAATGGTAAGAATTTGCTTTGACTTTGTCTATTGTCCAATAATTGTTATTGTCTATTCTCCATTAATTGTTGTAGATACTATGTTTCTCTTCATTTTACCTTAATTTTGTCTTTTGCATGTTTTTGTTAAGTTTTTCCTCCCAAATGACGTGTGTCTTCCTGGCATCATTATTATTGCATTCCTAAGACAAGCTGCATAAGATAGGTAGCAGGTCACAGAGTTATATATATATATTTTTAAGTTTTGGGATTGTTCACAGCCTCTTTAAATGATTCTGCATCAGATTTTAGACTTCTGGTTCTGTGATAAGCTGGAGAAGTGTGTAAATTTCTCACATTTAACCTGTTTACTGACCAGTATTGTGAAAAAATGGACATTCTTGAGATCTGATGTAAGAGTCTGTTTGTTTAAAAAAAATCAAAAGCTTTTTTCTTTAATGGTTTGGGAATTTCCAGTCAAGAAAGAAAGATCTTTCAGAAAGATTGATATATGCTGCCCTAAATCAATACCTTATGGGAAAAATTGACCTCCTGACCTTCTTTGCCACTCCTGTCATGGCGACAGAATCACCGGATGACTTTTCTTCTAGGTTCTAAAGTTTGCATCAGAGGATTGATTAATAGTGGAAGGAAATTATTGTTCATATAACCGGTCCCCCCTTGAACTAGTTGTGGTTGGTATCAATTCCACAACAAAATTTGATAGACAAACTTTCCAATTTTTGAAGTTCCTGTAATCTCTCGTAATGTATGAAGCTATGAAATTGATATTAGTAGCTTTTTCTTCTAGGACTGACACCTAGGGTAGTTTACTATAAATGGTGACTGGATTACAAATAAATCAACTTGATGATTAAATGCAATAATGGAAATCTTTCTTCATATCTAATGGTCTTCTAATATAGTTTCTGAAGCTTGATATTTGATCCACGAAATTATTGGGAGTTATAAAGCCAATCACAGGAGAAAACTATAATTGAATACTTAATTTTTGGATATAGTTCCCCAACACTATGAAACCAGATAACATATAAGCAATCAATTAATTAGACTACTAGGACTAGGGCTGCTAATGCTGGAACTGTATTCTTGATTGAGGTAGTTTGGTATACAATTGTTATTTTTGGATGACATACGTATCACATGATTTGGTCTATGACCTGCAAATAAGGAGTGAGTAATTGTGATAAGATGGTCATGCTCAAGCCAAGATAGATTTATACTATGTGTAAAATGTATGTTTAATTACATGCTGATGCTATTGTGTGGCAGTAAATAATTTTCTTTTTGTTTTTAACAAGATTTTCAGGCTTGCTACATGTTTCTTCTATTAATTTTCACATTCTTACACTCTCCATAAGAGCAGTTCTTGTCAAACTTATGATGTTACGAAAAGAGATTAAAGCATCAAAATTCGACAAAATAGGGTTACAGTTAGGTGGTTGTGGCTAGAAATATTTGGATTTATATAATAAAATAAAAAAGAAATCTTCTTAGCTTCATCTTATCATGGTGAATTGTAGTTCTTGGCTTGGAAACTGTAAGCTTTTTCCATATTTGATAAAGGAAAACTTTAATTCTTCTTTATGTGTCATATCTATCTGTCTATCTATCTATATACATATATATATGTAAATATAACATTCATATCTCATGTTTCAGGATCCGCTACCTTCTCCTTGCAAGAATGTTGAGATTAATTAGACTTCTGATGTATGTCCGTAGCTACCGAGCTTTTGTTGCCACTTTCATGACCCTCGTACCAAGTCTGATGCCATACCTAGGCACCATATTTTGTGTTATGTGTATATATTGCTCTCTTGGTGTCCAGGTACAGTGACTCATCTCTTCACTTGCTTGGTTTTCAAATTGCTACTAAATTCTTCATATGCTAGTTCATTAGGCTAGTGTTATGATTTTCTTTTCTGTTTTCCTGTCATTATAACTTTCTTTGGTAATTGTTACTCTTACTGACTTCTTGGCAAATCAATTGATTTAAAATTGAAGCATCAATATCGGATGTTTTCTAAATACAACTTTTTTTTTGGCGAAAACTGTTTGTTTTGGGTAATGCAATAGTGGCTACCCTTTTCTTTTGGTATATCACCACAAAATTGCAAATAAGATCCCTTAGCTTAACTACTAAGACTTGACCTTTATCGATGGGGAGGTACTCCTACTTCCCTACCATTGTCCAAAACCTTGGCATTTAATCGAGACTAACTTATGGATGTAACTTTTCTGTTCAATTCGGTTTCCCCTAAACTAGAATATTTCTCATTATAAAGATTGGTCTTTTGTTAATTATTGGGATATCTTAACATCTGCAATTTGTTACTCTCAAACCTTTTAGATAACCAGCATATGTATACAAGAAATTTTTCCATGTATTGCTGCAAAATACTCGATTACATACATACATACATATATATATATATATATATACACACACACACACACACACACACACACACAACTGCACATATCATCGTTTCTTGGCATTAAGTCTTTTCTTGAACACTGAATTTGTAGGTTTTTGGAGGAATTGTTAATGCTGGAAACCCCAGTGTCGAGGAAACAGATATTGCTGAAAACGAGTATCCTTTTCAACTTACTGGAGTAGCTTCAATAACCTTTTGTTTTTCTTCAAGGGTAACAATGTATGTTCACATTGTTCAGAACAGGATAATGATTTGGGAATGTCTTATTTCTGCCAGATCTAATATCTATAAACCTAAAGGTCTGTCTTCCACTACACAATGGTAATTACCATAAAGCTGCCTGTGGGATTGGTGACATTTTCTACTATATTTCACTATTATCATAAATGATTGATTTTTGAAGATAGCTTTCCTTGACAAAATCAGTTATTGGCTTTTCAATTTTAATGACTATCCAAATGGAATGGTGACCCTTTTTAATCTGCTAGTTATGAACAATTGGCAAGAATGGATGCAGGTACTGAACTACATGATTTTCTGTCGTGTCTTTACTTTGACTTCCATCATTATCTTTAGTCCTTGGTAAGGAAAATACCATTTCCTGTGCTGAGTCTTTGATCATGAGATTTTCATATCAGTGTTTCCTGTTATTTTTGTGTTTTCTATTAACAATCTTGGGGAAAGGCCAGAGTTGCTTGTCTCTTATATCCAGCCCTGAATATTGTAAATATTGATACTACTGTGTTTCTAATCTTTGATGGAATCAATAGATTTGCACATTTTCTTGATAACCCTAGGATCTCCTGTTCCTGCTAAATCAAGTTAGTCAATCATTACTAAATCATGTATATATGGACTGTGACTTGTCTGATTATATAGAGGTCATATATAAAATTTGAGATGTATTTCAAGGCTTTGTAAAGGGACAAAAATGCATTATCTGTTTACATGATGATATTGTAACATTGCATAATGATGTGTCAACTTTCTTGTACATTCAGATATACTACTTCCTAAGATTTTGCCCTACCGTTTCTGTTTCATTTTTAATCCTGTCTCTATATATTTGAACCAATTTAATGCTAAAGCAGCTTTTGGTAAGTGATATTTGTACCTTTGTGCAAAGGGGTTAAGAAAGGCCCTTGTTCCCAACAATTGTGTCTGGTGTGAAATTATACTAAAATAGTTCTAAAATGTTTTACAGTAGATTTGCCTTGTTTTAACTAATTAGTTCCTCCAAACTTCCAGGCACTGAAGTAAAAGTTCTGTGAACACTTATTTCATATGCAGGATATCCTGGATTACATATATGTAATTACATCGGGACATCATAATTATAGAAAGTTTACTTTTTCTTTCAGTGCTCCTAAATTTTTGTGATTATGTTGAAAGTTTTTTTCTTTCTTTTTCTACTTGTTCTTTCTCTTTGTCCCTAATAAGCTATTGTGGTTGGAAGCTTAAATGATTATTGTCATCCTACTCCAGAGCTATAAGCAGTTGACTGGAACTGCATGGACCCTTGCATATTTCATCAGCTTCTACCTTCTAACCGTTTTGTTGCTTTTAAATTTGGTAAGACATTCCTTCTTTGGTATATTTAATTTTTTATCTTTTTCTAGTATCTAGGAAAGATATCTTCTATATGTTGTTTACAAATTATACTACCTTGATTATGTTAAAAGCTAATTTTAGTTTCAGTACCTTGTATTTAGTGTGAGATTTGACACAAATTCAGCTTGATGTATAAGAGGCATTTTATAATTTATATCCATTCCTGGGTTTTATTCTATTACATAGATAGCCTATATTCCATATATAGGCTACATAAGTAATATTCTTATATGGGATACGTAATAATAATAGTAATAAATCTATCTTGACAGAATTAAATGGTTTATTGACTGTGAATCTTTCAGTTATTATTTTTGAGACGATAGAATCTATTTCAATTGATTTTCTTATGGATGTCTATTTGGTTCGGCTGAAATGAATTGCTATGGTCTGTTTCTGAAAGTACATCATATCCTACTTGTAGTCAAACCTTCTAAAGAAAACTGTGTTATTTTCACAACCATGTTTGAAACGTCTTATTGTAATTAGCACTTGCAATGTGGGTAATATTTCCTTGAATAATTCAACTCCATGGTACACGAGCTTCTTTGCGAATGGCTTGTTAGCATGGTCCTCAATCAACTTAACTTTTTAGTTGAATGGTTTTAGGTCATAAAGTTAGTGAACTGAAAATGTACATCCATCAAAATCTTGGTTTCATTTACCTGAGTGATGCATGCCAATTTTAATGAGTGATAATCGATAACATAATCATGTCTGATCCATTATACTGTTAGAAATAAGAGTTATTTGACACATCTATAACTAAGGATTATGTCTGCCTTTATGAAACTCGTATTTTCTTATTTGGATAAGTAACTTTGTTGACATGCTTTCATAAAGATATCACAGCTTCATCTTTTCTTCATTATCCAGGTTATTGCTTTTGTTCTGGAGGCATTCTTTGCTGAGATGGAACTTGAGACATCAGAGAGCAGAGATGAGGGCAAGGTTGGTAAACATACAATACTAAACAGAAAACTACTATATGGCCAGGTTGTGCATTATTGATTATTCTAATTCATTAATTACCCTGGCTTAAATGATGGTGACCAAAGTATTGACAGCTTATGAAACTTCTAACCTTTTTTAAGAAGACCAACTTATATTGATGATGGGTGTACTGGAAATGTCATCAAAATATGAGATGAAAATTTGTTTCATGGTTTATCCGTCTTGTAGGCATCATTAAACAAAAACACAATGTGGGTAATTGTTTGAAAGGTTAGGTTAAAAGAGGAGAAAAAAGGATTTTCTCTCTTAAAAAGTGCTGAATGAGTTGCTTACTACTAATAACTTCCATATTTCGATGTATACTTTTAAAACTAATGAATGCACATAACTTGTATATTGTTATTGGAGAATCTGTTTGCTGAATGATATATGTGGACCTTTTGCAGCAAATGGTCAGTGAGAAGTTTGACAATTTTGCATATAAATAATCTACTCTGATGTTTTGCTGTTCATATTCATCAACCTATTACGTTTATTGGGTAAAACATACCCCAAACACGAAATTGAAGTAAATTCTGCAGTGTTTTTACATTTGTACTTAAGCCTCAGTTGATCTATTTGATTGTGCTCTTAAATTTTGATTGCTTGGTATCATCTATGCTTTACAGTACAGCAAACTAATGGTCTTTACCATGTTATGTAGGATGTGAAAGATTCGAGTTACCGGCCTCGATATGTTGGGTAAACTGCTTTTATTGTTTTAGTAAGGCATATTACTACCATATATAATCCATTTACAAGTGTTAATAAATAGGATAAATCTTTTTTTGATTTTGCAGAACAAAAACTCGTAGTCAAAGAGTTGATGTCCTTCTTCATCACATGTTGAGTGCGGAGCTGGATCAACATCGGTCCTAGGCTGGATTCACTTCTACGTGGTAATTCTTGTTTCTAGCAACTAAAACATATATTTTGAATCCTGAACAACGTTAGCTAAAGCTTTTGTTACAGACATGGACGTTGATAAGGAACCAGATCCAGGAGAAATAACCAGCTCAAGGATCCCTGCAGACCCAGCTGAGCCAGTTCCCACAAGATAGCAAAAGGCACAGCACATGCAAAACGACAGAGACAATCAGATGTTAAGATTATGATTTGTAACACCGTTACAATGGAATGACTTTAGAAAAAGAATATTTACAGTATCGTACGGAGATGAGTAGTGCGTATAGTTGTTACAACAATATGAATTTCTAGTATAAAAAGAGATAAAAGGTTCTTCCTTTTCCCATCCTTCTCTCTCCCAACTCCCTTCTGAGTGACATTTGGTGCTTTCATTGAGAGTGTAACATGATGACTGAAGGATGGTCACTCGGTCGAAGGCCTTTGATGAACAACTCTTTCAACTCACTGACTAGCTTGATCAGTATGACACTAAGCTTGAGTCCATCTGCACCATGATCCAAAAGCACTCGGAAAGATTTGAGATGGTCTAGAAATCTGTCACTGGCCAACAATCTGTTATGGCTAACATAATGCAAGAAATAGCCAAACCAGCCACCCACTTTTCTTTATATCATCCTTCGTCCTCAGTAGAAACAAACAAAACTGCAACACACTTCACCCCAACAAGTATAATGCTAGCCGAAATGCTACCAAATCTAGTTGTCATAACTTCAGCTCCACAACTTCTACCAACATACCTACTATGCAAACACCAGTTACTATAACACTAAAACCCAAAATACCTTTCCCCATCAAATTGTTGACCCCATCAGAAACGGAAACGAGGCGAGAAAAAGAACTATGCTTCAACTGTATTAATGAGAAATTTGTCCCAAGTCACCGTTGCAAACCTCCCCAAACTCATGGTTTCATCAAAGGAGGAACCTATCACTGAGTATCCAACCATTATCGAAACGGACAGGGAGGCCAGCAAGGAAACCATGAATAGTGAAGGGGATGTCGAGATAGCACAAATCTCATTCCATGCACTAACTGGCTAGTCCGTACCTGAAATTAGCAGGATCTATTAACGGCCACAAGGTTGTGGTTCTCGTTGACAGCAGTTCTACTCACAATTTTATCCAAACCGAACTTGCTACTCACCTTAACTTACCTATTAAACCCTCTCCTCACTTGATTGTCATAGTGGCTAATGGGGACTCGCTCGGATGTATAGGAACGTGTGATCAAACACCTCTCTGTATGGACCAACCATACACTTGGTGGATCTTCTCCTCCAGGGACGGATTAAGAAAAATTTTTAAACGGGGGCAAAATTTTAACAGGAACAAAATTTTGTGTTTAGTGGAGGCAAAATTTTAATAGAAGCAATTGTTTTTTTTATAAGATTAAAAACTTAAAATAATAAGTTTTTTATATAAAACCTTTTGGAGCTAGTGGGGGCAACTGCCCCCACTTGCCCCTAATGTGGCTTCGTCCTTGCTCCCGCCCATATACGGGGTGTTGCATGGAAACGTTAACAAATTTAGAGTGAAAAATAAAATAGTAACAAGAACACTAAGATTTTTATACTGATTCGACAATGTCTACATCTAGTTTAGAGACAACTGAGTATTTAACTATAATTAATGAGAACATACAATAGTATTTATCACTCAACTTCTCAAAAGACCCAAATTTACTCAAACTCACACACTCCTACTAGGAAGAGAAAGCCCAAAAAAAAATTACAAATACTCTTTGTTGTTTTTCTTTCTCTCTCCCTCTCGGCTCTTTTAAATTTTCTGCTCTCTTCTTTCTCCCTTTTCCGCTATTGCTGCTTCTCTTTAATAGAGAATTCAATGGGTGAAGGCCAACTATAAAATATAGCTGGGCAACTTGTTGCACCGAAATCCTCCGAAAGAAAGTCACCATTTTTTACTTTGAGATAATACTCAATAATCTCCACCTTAGCTCAAATCCTCGAAGTGTCCCAATGGTCGTCTCCCAATTTTCTACCGGGCAATCAACAAATTTTACAAATGTCAATCAAGTCTAAGCAATGCTTAAACTTGAGTAACGAAACTGGTTTTGTCAACATATCAG
>JAOSBP010000009.1:2765869-2793335 GCA_027563825.1 Erythroxylum mucronatum
ACAAATTTTACAAATGTCAATCAAGTCTAAGCAATGCTTAAACTTGAGTAACGAAACTGGTTTTGTCAACATATCAGCAGGATTGTCGGCAGCCTCAATCTTCTGAAGAAGAATATCTCCCTCATCAATAATCTCACGAACAAAATGGAACCTCATATCAATGTGTTTTGTACGTGCGTGATGAACTTGATGCTTTGCTAAATAAATAGTGCTCTGACTATCACAATGAACATCCACATGGTCCTGATGGACCTTTAAGTCATCAAGCAACTCTTAAAACCAGATGACTTTAATAGCTTTTGTTACTGCTATGTATTATGCCTCAATAGTTGATAAAGCAACTATAGATTGTAAAGTTGATCTCCAACTCGCTAGACCTCTAGTAAGAGTAAATACAAAACCTGTAGTGGACCTACGCTTGTCCAAATCACGTGCGTAATCAGAATCTACATATCCAACAACACATTAACTAGTAACTTCATCTTGTTGAAATAATAAACCAACATCCACAGTACCTAGAATATACCGTAAAATCCATTTGACAGCTTGTCAATGCCCTTTTCCTGAATTATACATATATCTACTCACAATACTAACAGCTTGTGAAATATCAGGCCTAGTACACATTATAGCATACATCAAACTACCAACAACACTTTCACATGGAATTTGAGCCATGTAATGACTCTCCTCGTCTGTATTAGGAGACATAAAAGCACTAAGTTTGAAATGAGGAGCAAGAGGTGTACTAACCAATTTTGAATTTTCATTCATCCCGAAATGTTGTAGTACCTTTTTCAAATACTGCTTTTAACATAGAGCAATCTTGCCTTTTGCTCTATCTCTTTCAATTTCCATATCTAATATCTTCTGAGCTTTTCCCAAGTCCTTCATCTTAAATTCATTACTCAATTGAGTCTTCAATCTTTTAATCTCCACTTTACTTTTATATGCTATAAGCATATCATTAACATATAAAAGTAGATAAATAAAGATTCCATCTTGTAGCTTGCGAAAGTATACACATTCATCATACTGACTTCTTGTGTACTTCTACTCGATCATAAACTTATCAAATCGCTTATACCATTTTCTTAGAGACTGCTTCAAACTATACAATGATTTATGCAATTTGCAAACCCAATTTTCTTTGCTAACAACCGTAAACCCTTCTGGTTGAGACATAAAAATATCTTCCTCTGATAAGTTGATATTCTTTATATATTTTAGCTCTATTTTCTATTTTTGTATTGAATGATGTTAAATTGCCTTTAGTTGTTGTGAATTTGCTACTGCTGCTTTGTTTTCGGTGTTTGTAGATGTTTTGGGAGGAAAATGAAGATCAGAGGATTACACGGTTTGACCATGTGAATAGACAAGGACCGTGTCTTCTAGTAGCAAAAACAGAAGCCAGACCCGAAAGATACACGGGCTGACCGTGTATAGGTACACGGACCGTGTACGATGATGTTGACGGTTTTAATCGGTTAAAAGGCAGTTAACTGGCGTGGGGATAAAGAGGAGAGATTGGGGGGAGTCCCAGATGAAGACAAGAGAAGAGACAGGAAAAGAGTAAAGAAAAATCGTAAAAGGAGACTTGAAGATTGAGAAATCAAGATTTAGAAATCAACTGGAGTTCTTTCTCCTACTCCTTTACTTGTTATTTGTCTTGGATGTTCATGTTTATAACTTTTACTTTTAGGTTGAATTCAGTCATGACCCTGTAAATTTTCTTATTCTAGGATGTTTGTTTCAACTTGGAATTTATGTATTAAACCTTATGCCTTTACATTTAAAATCAATGTTGTCTTGATTTTAGTATAGTATTTTGATCTAATGAAGATTTGATCTTTCTACTCTAGGGTTTCTTATTAAATGTTGACAGATGTTAAACTAAATACTAAAAAGTGATGTTTAATGTCTGAATTACTATATTAGACTTAATTGAAAGAATATCTAAAAATATAATTCTTCATTAAGAGTATTTGAGATTAACCATTGTGTTCAATGGGTTAGATTCAATTTAGTCTAGGAAACTAGTTTAAAAATTGGAATCAACACGTCAATTACTTCGAGAGAATTAATTGATAAGAGCGGGTTAATGAACTTAGATCAATATTTTATTTCATAAAGATAATGTAAATTCTTTGTTGGAATAAATTCCTAGAATATTAGGTTAAATTCTGTTAATTGTGTATTGACATTTCCCTCACAAACGAATTTTCATAATTTGATTGCTTAGCAAATTTAGAAGGTATGAATTTAGTACTTTGACCTAGTCCTTGTGATCAACAGTTGGTTGCTTCAACTAAACTGGTATATTTGCCATGTAAGAATGTCGTCTTGATATCAAATTGAGCCAACTTAAAGTCAAACTGCACAACCAAAGCCAACAAAATACAAATGGAAGAATATTGTACTACAGGAGAGAATATCTCGTTATAGTCAATGCCTTCCTTTTGAGCATAGTCTTTAGCTACCAATCTGACTTTGAGTCTTACACTGTCATTTCCCAAAGATTCTATCTTCTTAGCATATACCTATTTATAACCAATTTCTTTCCTTTTGGTAACTGAACCAGCTTCCCAAGCCTTATTTTTATGAAGAGATTTCATCTCCTCATCTATAGATTTCTTCCACTCCATGCTCTCTGAACTCCTTACAGCTTCTTTGAAGGTGGATGGAATATCATCTTCAATAACGATAAGTGCATATGCCACAATATCAGTAAACTGAGCAGGCTTTCGAATTTCCCTTCTTGATCTTCTGGTTGTACTAGAATCTTGTTGTTGTGGTTGTTCTTGGGTAGGTACCTCCTCTTCATCATCCTCTTCATCATCATCAAAATCAACTGTAAGACTAATGTCTGTAACATCAAACCTTACTGGAATAGCTGGGGTCTTCAATAACTCCACCTGCGTTGAACTACTTATGGTATTGGTCGCTTCAATTTCCCCTTCATGCTTGTTCTGATTAACCATCGCAGTCTTATCAAAAGTCACATCTCTGCTTACAACAAATTTCTTCTTATCTGGACACCAAAGTCGGTATCCCTTCACGCTAGTGCTAAAGCTCATAAATAGAGCCCTCTTTGCTCTTGGATCCAACTTACTTTCCTTGACATGATAGTAAGTAGGACAACCAAATATATGTAAATACTTGTAATTAGTACAAGGTTTACCAGACTATACCTCCATGGGTGTTTTACCCTTGTTCGTAGTAGTAGGCAACCGATTAATAAAATGGCTTGCATAAGTAATTGCTTCAACCCAAAACGCCTTGCCTAAACTAGCATTAGACAGCATACACCGGACTTTCTCAAGCAAAGTATGGTTTATGCGCTCTGCTACCCCATTCTATTATGGTGTCTCTTAACTGTGAAATGCCTCACAATACCCTCATCTTGACAAACTTGCAAAAAAGGATCATACTTATATTCACCACCATTATCTGATTTGAGAGTTTTGATCTTTCAATCGCTTTGCATTTCAATCATCTTTTTCCACTTCAGGAATATCTTTAAGTCTTCATCTTTATGCTTCATGGTGTACACACATACTCTTCTAGAGAAGCCATCAATAAAGGAGACAAAATAATGGCTACCTCCCCAAGATGCATTCTTGGAAGGTCCTCAAAAATCAGTGTGAACATAATCTAGAATGCCTTTAGTGTGGTGAATAGCAGTGCCAAATTTTACTCTAGTTTGCTTACCTAGTACACAGTGTTCACAGAATTTCAATTTACATGCCTTTGCACCTTTCAATAAGCCTTGCTTCACTAATCCTTGCAATGCTTTTTCACCAGCATGCCCAAGACGCATATGCCATAACCTTATAGTTTCTGAGTTATCTACATCAGCAGCTTCAGTGATAGCTGCTCCACCAATAACTGTACTCTCCTATTAAAAATACAAGTTTTTTCGTCTTGTACCTTTTATCACCACCAATGCCCTGTACACAGCTTTAAGAACTCCACCCTCTATAGTGATCTTGATACCCTTGGATTCTAATGCTCCCAATAAGATAAAATTCTTCTTCATATCTGGTACATACTGAACATCGCTCAATTCTCTTACTGTTCCATTATGCATCTTTAAACAAATTTTGCATATCCCTTGTGTTTTGCAGGTATTATTATTTCCCATCAAAACAACTCCACCATGCAAAACCATTCCCGAATGGGACACATATGATAGGTGCAACCTGAATCCAAAATCCACTCCTTGAAGTGACCATCAGCAGATGAACTAGCCAAAGCAAACTCAAAATCATCATCTCCAGATTTTGCAACATTTGCTACAGAACCCACTTTCTCCTTTTCTTTGTTCTTCAATTTAGGGCAGTCTTTCTTCCAATGACCCTTTTTGGCGACAAAAGGCATATTCATCTTTAGCAGGAAACTTCTCTCGTGACTTTGAACGAGATTTTTCCCTCTTCCCATGTTTTCTTTCCTCTATTTGTCCCCTTGCAGTGAGTGCCTCAGTTTATGAATTGTAAGTCTTCTGTTCCTTCTTACGACACTCATGATTCAACAATGCCGCAAAAACCTCATCAAATTTCACCTCAGATTTTTCATACAACAAAGTAGTTGTCAATGATCATAATCAGCAGACAATGAATTTAACAAACATAATGCCTTATACTCATCAGGAATTTTCACTTTAAGGTTTGCTAAATCAGCAAGTATTTTATTATAATCATTTAGGTATTCGTGCATAGAAATACCTGGGCGATACTGAAATTGGAAGAGTTGCTTCTTCAAAACGAGCCGATTTTCTACGCTCTTAGTTATATACTTTTCCTCCAATTTTGTCCATAACTCCTTAGTAGAAGTTTCCTTCATATAAGGGTATTTCAGCTCCTTATTATGGAATGATCGAATAGAGGCACAAGCATAAAGATTAATTCGCGTCTATTACTTGTCATCCATATCTTCGAGTTTATCTTACAGAACTATATCCAACTCTTGTTGATACAATACATCCATAACTTCACATTGCCACATACCAAAATTATTAGAGCCCTTAAATTTATCAACCTTTAAGCTTGTAGTAGCAATTGAATATCTATTGGATGTAGGTGTCGACGATGATGATATCGACTCCCTCTTAACAGGCTCGCCACTATAGTTGTAGTAGCCATCTACTCGCTACTATTCACAAATACATACTGTTTGTAATCACTGTTCACATGAACTGTTGCTCCGATACTATTTACAGCACTGTAGCACAGGACTATAGCACCAACACTGTTCACGGACTGTAGCACTAGCACTGCTCACAAGAACTATAACACTGACACTGTAGCTCTAATAGATTTTCACTCCTACAATACCCCAGTCGAAAAAACTGGAGCTCTAATACCACTTGTGGTGCAGAAACGTTCATAAATTTGGAGTTAAAAATAAAATAGCAATAAGAACACCAAGATTTTTATACTAGTTCGGCAATGTCTACGGCCAATTTGGAGACAATTAATTATTTCACTATAATCAATGAGAACATACAATAGTGTTTATCACTCAATTTCTCAAAAGACCCAAATTAACCCAAGCTCACACACTCCTACTAGGAAGAGAAAGCCAAAAAAAATTACAAATGCTCCTTACTGTTTTTCTTTCTCTCTCCCTCTTGGCCCTTTTAAATTTTCTACTCTCTTCTCTCTCCCTTTTCCGCTATTGCTGATTCTCTTTTATAGAGAAGTAAATGAGTGAAGGCTAGCTACAAAATATAGCTGGCCAACTAGTTGCACCGAAATCCACGGAAAATCACTTAAATAAAACCACTATTTTTTACATTGAGACAATACTCAGCATGGGGTAGATTTAGTCTTAAGTGTACAATGGCTTTCAAATTGGGACCAGTTTTGTTTGACTGCCTTTTGGATAGAGCTCGCAAAAGCTGGAACAAAATTAAGGTTTATAGGTCTTTAACAACCCACATTGTCTCATATTTCTTTGGGATCTCTAAAAAAATACCCATCAAACACAAGCTTTGATGAATACTGTGTTTCGAGGTATGTCACGTCAATTTATCCTAGTATGATTTGATGACATTCTTATCTATAGCTATTCGTGGGAACAACAACTTGAACACCTCCAGGCATTATTTATCACTCTTCAATCTCAATCTTTATTAACTAAGTTATCCAAATGTGAATTTGGTTGTACAGAAATTCGATATTTGGACCATCATGTCTCAACAATAAGTGTGGTTGTAGATCTTGGCAAGGTTCAAAATTCAGTAGTGACCCCTTCCAGATTCAATAAAATGCCTTCACGGATTTCTCTGCATCACTTATTACTACCATTGTTTCATGGCTAAATACTCCTCCATAGTTGCTCTCCTCAGCCATCTCCTGAGGAGAGATGCTTTGTGTGGAATCCAAAGGCAACTGCAACATTCAAGTCCTTAAAGCAAGCACTTACAACCACACCGATGTTGGCACTTTCAAATTTTGCAAATTCATTTCTCATACAAACTGTTGCATCAGGATGCAACATTGGCACAATCCTTACCTAACAATGACATCCGATTGCCTACTTTAGCAAAGAGTTACCCCCGAGGCACTAAATTGTATCTACCTATGTAGGAGAAATATTTTCTTGGTCGTAAATGTATCATATGAAATTGATCATCAACCAAACCATACAAACCCAATAGCGATGGCTTACAAAATTGATGGGATATGACTTCAAAATTGTGTATCAACTAGGTATAGAAAATGGGCCAGCCGATGCATTGTCACGATTACCCTCTGCTATACCTTATGCAATGCAAACAATCTCAAAGCCTACAATAGCTCTTTGGCAAGCCCTACGGGAATTCTATAAGCAATATCCTCCATCAAAACAAAGGGTGCAATTGACTCTACAACAGCCTAGCAAATTTTATGATTACAAAGTTCAAGATGAGTTCTTATATTATAAAAATTGAGTGGTACCCTAAGGAGTTTGTTGAGCAAGTTTTACTTCTAATAAAACCCTTAATTTTTGCAAGCATACGGATCATAACATGTAATATTAAAGGTGTTGATCTCATAAGGAAACAGTTAAAACTAAGTGAATCTAACTTTGTCTAAGGTATCGGGATATGAATTGAATTAAAATAAAATATCAAAATTTAAAACAATTAAATGAAACTAAGCAAATAATCAAATAACAAATGAGTTACCACAAATATTTGAGGAAAATCATGGATGGTACTGAGGAT
This sequence comes from Erythroxylum mucronatum, assembly GCA_027563825.1. Classification (NCBI taxonomy): domain Eukaryota; kingdom Viridiplantae; phylum Streptophyta; class Magnoliopsida; order Malpighiales; family Erythroxylaceae; genus Erythroxylum; species Erythroxylum mucronatum. The sequence continues at coordinate 2,773,080 of JAOSBP010000009.1, forward strand.
TATTCTATCGTTTTTTTGTTCCTTTAACCCATATTGATTCAATTATGTGTTGATTATAGATCTTCTAAAGGATTGACTACTCTTTCTCAAATCCTAATCTATTAACCCTAATTGAATATGAAAATTCCAAAATTGTAATCTCTTAATTCATAACTCTTTCCCTAAAGTTTTCAATTAATTCTGACATGATCCATCGAATAACAAATTTCTCACACAAGATATCTCTTCTAATGATAGTTGATATATTAATCATGTGACATATTAAATCATCAACTCTAGTTTCACAATTTAATCATATTACTTTTGACTCACTCTCTCGATTTATTGCTAAAGAATATGCATGCACCATTAAAACAACACAAAAACTGTATTGAATCGGTTGAAATCAAAGTCACAAAATAATTCAAGGACAAAACTAATATGGAAATTTAGAACATAATAAACTTGAAAAAAAATTGAAAGTCCATTTTACACATAAAGTCTAAAGAAAGTAATGAACGAAAAGAAGGAAAAACTTGATTCGGTGCTTGATCTAGAGATTTGGAAATCCCTAATGTCTCTCTCATTCTTCCTTGTTTGATCTAGTTTGCAAGATGGCATCTCCTCCGTTTGGAGTGTTTTATGTTCTTAAATAATTCTTGAGGCTTCTAGGGTTCTTTTTAGGGCTTTCACCCTTCAATCAATTCCAAAATTGCCCTCAAAACTTAAAACAAATGAAAAATCTCGTGCCTGGGAGGTGTCTGCATGATCATGACATGGGTGTCACGATCGTGACCCTGGGAGGAACCTTTTGTCATAACCATAATACCTATGTCACGATCGTGACCCTATCCTTTAGCCTAATCTTGCTCCAACTTTCTTCAATCTTAAGTTATCTAGGTTCATACACTAATAGACACATCAAAACATTTAAAGAACATAAGATTAAGGTTCAATATCATGCTCTAAACCACACAACACTTAAAACACAATCAAACATTTACATTAACATAATTCTAAGCCTAAACATGAAATAATCATCTATAGAGATTGTTCTTGAATTGTTTTGTTGAACTTTATTCTTGTTAAATTATATACATTTATGAATGTTTATGATAATTGTTATGCTTATACTTGGTAATAAATTGAGAGAGTGAATAAAGTTAAATGTGTTAAGATGAGCAACGAGAGTTGGTAGCCTAATAGACTTGCAATTATCATATTAATTAACAATTGAAGATATATCTTAATTATGAAATTAATTATCCTTAAGATTGCTTCAATTATAACTAAATAATTAAAAGTAGTTTTATGAATTGAGGGATTACAATTGTACTAGTATCAAATTGAATTAGGGTTACTTGATTAGATCTCAAAAGATGATAATAAAAATTATAAGATATCTAAGGTTGAGCATAAACTGAATCATCAAGATAAAGGGAAAACAAAGCAAGGATAGAATAATTCCTAAGTCTTAAACTTTGATCAAACTTATTTTATTAGTAGCTCAATTCTTCAAATATTTCATTTTATTAGTTGTTTTAATTTCAATTTTTCTTTTAATTTAAATCAATCTTTAGTACCTTAGACAGAATTCTATTCAAGTTGCTAGGTGTCTATTAGTCCTTGTAGGAATAATACCTTTCATACTGCAAGTTGCAATCCATATACTTGTGATATTGAAAGTTTTATATTATAAAACTTGTCAACAACAACTCTGGCACTTTTTCTACTTTATCAATAAAAGATAAAAGGATCCTACCAATACTAATCTCCTTCTCTTTTTGCATCTCAGAATCGTTTATTGTATCTCTTTTAGGTTTGTCCTTTAAGGTCTTCCTGGTATTTGTGTCATATTGGATTAATTCTTTATATTCATCTGAAATAAAAGTTCTTCTATTTAGTTCCCAAACCTCTTTTCTCTTAGTTATTTTAGGTCTGTATGAGTAGGAGAATGTGACCATATCTTAGAGCAAGATTTCATTTTCATCTATTCTCATCAAGTGGATAACTTTAAGTAATTCCCTTTAGATGTTAGGTAACACATATATCCTTACATATTTAATTCTCTTTATTACTGTAATAGCTTCATCAAGACAAATTAGTTTCCCAACAAAACTTTCCAAATGACCAAGTTCCTCTATGGTCCAATATTTTAATGAAATATTGTGGATATTGATCTATATAGGCACTTGATTTTACTTCATAATATGTACTTATATACATAGTCTCCAATTCTATATAAAATTTGGTTTTGCTTTACTATAACAAGGCCTTGTTTTTAGCACGTTTTGAGCCTAAGAGGGATAGCCAAATCTGATCATCAAGATGCTATCTTCATTAACTAACTCCTTTATCAATTGCATCTAATTCCGTTGATTCAAGATCCACTTCTTCATTATCGAGTAGGCAGACTTCTTCGTTATCGAGTGAGTGGTCTCATACCACGAAAGAATCCTATTAACGTAACGTCCCATTTGGAGGCTCTTTCCTTGATAATTTGGATTGAAGGTGCTACTATAGGTTTCCCATCCATATCCTTAAGAGGGTGATGCAGAATTTTAGGAGTTGGTATTGTGTCATTCAATACATATGACCATGTTCTCTTTTTAGGAGCAAGATCTTAGGTAGTATTAGGACAAGACTAATGGGAGAGCTAATTGAGGGAGAACGATGCATGTCAAATGCACTAGAAAATAAACATAACTCTACACAACTAAATTTATAGCAGTGGTAAGTAGGGATCGTATCCACAGGGAATGTACGTGTAACTTTTGCAATGAAAATAATTGATGTTTAAGATAAAAGGGGGGTTTTGGTTGCATGTAATTAAGAAATAAAGTAATATTAAATAGAAAATAGCAATCAATTCAAACAATCAAAATTGATGAATGCATTTAGAATTCGATTCTCAATTCAAATATCAGCTTACACATAATTAAACATACGTCATTGTCATATTGTTTTAACATGTCTCTTAGAAACTATTAATCATATGTTAACAATAAGCTCTATTAACCCTAGTTTTTCCCTAGATTGTATTTAATCAAAATAAGTTCTTTAACTCAACCTAGCTATCACACAACCTAAAACAAGCTCTCTAGATTTAATTGAACAGTTGCATTACAAGTAAGGAAAATAGATCAATCTAGGCAACAACCATACAAGCTCAGGTCATTTAACCTATGTTACGTTGTCCCTAATAATTCAAATACAAATTAATTCAAAACACAACTATTATGTATTGTATTTGAGATTATAGCAATGGGTTTACATAAAAATAATCTAATGAACACATTCAGACCGTCTTTACATAAATACCGAAATTAATAGACACTGAATAACATAAACAATCCCCAAAGAGAAAGAGATTTATAATACATAATGACGATATGCTCAAATGTGATGCTCGACGTTGATTTCACCATTGAATCGGAAGAAGGAAGCTTAGTCCTTTATAGGTCTCCAAAGAGCGAGTGTTCTGCCCCTTCACAAGTTCCCAAAAGCAATTCTTCCCCCTCTTGGCAGCTTGAATGTCTAATTATATGAAAAAATAGGGTTCTGGGAAGATACATCGTTGTTTGCACACTGTGCATCCAACCGTGCATCACCGAGTGTGCAAACAACTATGCATCATCGAAACAATTCTGATTTCGAAGTTATGATTGCACTGCATGGTGAATGCTTCGTTTTTTGCATTTTTTTGTCTCATCTTCACCCTAATCCATCTCCTTCTTGTTTCACGAAGACAAATGAGTTTGACCACCAAGAGGATGGCTCAAGGAATGTGCTTTTAGCTCATTTTAGCTTTTGTGCTTCCAAATTATACCTAAAATCAAATATGAACTAAAATGATTGTCTTAAGCAGTTCAAAGCATTAATCACTAAGTGTCATGGGTTGTAGCTAGGATGACTAGGTTGAAAAAGCCAATGACTAGTGAAGGTTGCAAGATGGAGGGAACACTGGCAGAAGAGGATAGAAGGGGAATTTTCAAAAAAAGGCACATTGGTCAACATATTAGCAGAAATAGAAAAAGTAGGTGAATAGGAGATTAAAGTAGGGAAAAAGAAAGACTATAACCGGGAAAAGGGCAGGAAGGGAGGAGGACACAACGAAGAGTAGGAAGAACACATGGGAAGGAGAAGCAAGGAAGTTTACATGAAAGTTAGACCAAAAAAAAAATGGAATGTAGGACTAAAGGAGTGCTAAAAGTAAGAAAAGAGGAAACAAAGACCAAAGACCAAAGACTCACCCACAAAGTGAGGCATGGTGCTATAGGATCAATTGCAGAGAAGGAGTAGAGGAATCAAGTATACAACTTCTAATGACCGGGAATGCTATATAGAATTGTAAAGAGAAGCCACATTAAATTTTGGATTAAAGAAGAAGAGTCATTAGTTGATGATAATTATAATGAATTTGAAAAGTGATTTTGTCACGACGAATGAATTAAAAATATATAATAATTAATCAATATTTTATTTTAAATTAAAAATAAAGTATAATATGTTGCAATAGAGAGCAATTTTATACATTGCTCGTTTAAATGTAATATAATATGTTAATACAAATACTTTAGATGAAAGTATATTTTACGACTAACGAAACACAACATTCTTCAAAAACATAATTTTTGCTACTGTTGTTTTATTATTTTATGTTAAACCTAATTTTAATTAGAATTATTAGAGTTTTTTTTTTGACGAAAACTATAAAAACACTCGATAAAGAAAGGCTAAAACACTAAACCCAAGCCAATAGGCTTACTCAGTACACCCAGGTTTTATGTGCCTTTCCTTATCAGAAACATCACACAAAGATTGTTTGAACCGTAAAATAGAAATTAAACAATGAAAAATAAAATCTTAATGATAAAAGTTTGTATGTAATAAGGTTACTCTCGGTAAGGAATGAGCCGCCGTATTATTGATTGATTACGATACAATTGCATCCTACTCGCCGATACAAGTACGCACCACGTCTGCCCGCACGGGTTGCCTCAGTGGCAAACTACCAGGGTCAGTTGGAACAAGGTCCTAGGTTCGACTCTCGGTAACGACAAAAATGGACCGCTCTGGTAGAGGGCTGCTGAGGATCAGACCGTGGTTCAATCCCCCAGCGGTGATCGGGCCTGCGACTGAGGGCCCTTAGAGTTGGGGATCAACCTTTTGGAACAAGTACGCACCACGTCAACTCGCCAATAACGCAGTGGAATCGAACAGAGGTAAACTTGCCCATTACTCCACATAACAGCGTCATTAAGTTGAAAAAGCTAAACCCAATAAATGAAGGTTTGTTTATAAGAGCTCATGCTCTTCTGTTCCTCTACCTACAAACAGTGTATAGATACATACGAATAAGATATTTTGTTAGCGGAGTCAACCCTAACTTGGACTCTCTCTCTCTCTATAACTAACTTTTTAAGGTGAATTTGTTTTGTAGACACAACAGGAGTTGTGATCGACTGTCTGGTTTTTAGAAGGAAGATATCGCCTTCATCTCCAAAAGGGTTTAAGCAAACCAAGGTAACATGATTCTCCTCTGTTTTTAGATTTCTTGTCTCTGCCTTCGGTTTTCATTTCTGTTTTGAGGTCTGATCATATCTGCGCTTTAAAGTTTTGGGCTTTTTTTTTTATGTTTTGTTTTTCAATGTGCTGGTTCTTGGACCTGCCTGGCTGCTGACAAAATTTTGTCACGGGAGAGGTTTCGAGCGTAGTGGATGTGCGTTGAGTTCTCGGTCCACAATCTGTGGGTTTGAGCACATATTATGGATACCATTCGTATAAAGTTTCTAATAAATTAAGTTGATCGGAAATTAGTGTTCTTTTTCAATTTGCTAATAAAAATTACAGTTATAATAAAGGGAAAAGTTGGGATTTCTTCAGTTTGTCTGTCCTTGGAGTAAACACCAATTTCTAATTTGTTAGGCAAGTAGGCAATTTGGAAAAGCATCAGTTTGTTGAAAAAAGTGTTGACTGAATGTTATTCCTCAAATCATTGTTTCCATGTTCAGGATCTAATTTATTGTAGATTACTGGGGATCAAGGAAAATAACGATCAATGAAATCCTCAATCATTTTCTTGGTCTATATTTAAGATGGGAACAAATGTGCATGTTTATTATGATTAAGTAGGTATTCTCATTCTAACATAAATTCATGGATGATGCCATTTAACTTTGAATTTCATCTCATCCTTTCCTAATTTATCATATTCTGGTTTAGGCTGCAGTGTGGTTTGATGGAATTTGAAGGAGACGGTGATCCGAATCAACTTTTTACAATAAACACAACTGATAACATGAGTGCCAAGGGGAAATCAGTTTTAGGTTGCAATGATCCATGCCAATCTCCTTCTAAGGTAGAAAAATGGAATTCACAGTTATTTCTTTACTTGCCAACTATGGCTTCCTTTTTAAAATAAGAATCAGTTCTTAGTAAGTAATTTTTTTACTTCAGGATCAGGATGCATCACCTTGTGAGATTGAGAATTGTATCAATGTAGTAGGATCCTTAAATACAGTTAATCATCTTAAGGCTTCTACTTCTGAATCCGTCGAGTCCAAAAATAATAACAGCTGCAATTCTGACTTTGCTTATCCTGATGACGATGTGTCTGGTGATGATGGTGAAAAGTTCATTGATGATGTTTCTGATGATGATTATGATGACTTTTTATATGAAGACGATTATTTCACCATCCAATCTCAGTTTGATAGTGTTGATCTCCCTCCTGGGGTAGAGGCTACACTTCCTTGGTTGAAAGACGCTGCTTCTTCTGTAAATAAAATATCTGGTACAAGCACTTCTGCTCTTTCAGTTCTTCCTGAAAGCGGGGCCAGTGTTCCACACTCTGCTGAATCCAAACAGAAAGCAACTGCTTCTGTGCTTGTGGACAATGGAAGTCAGGCAGCATCTTCAAGCAGTTCAATAAGTCCTGTTGACTCTAATGGAAAAGTAGAAATAAGTGGTGAAAATGATATCATATATAAGTATAAGAACTTTAAGCAATTTGATATTGTGGAGGACTTTTCAGATCATCACTATTGCAGCATGGGCTTTTCAGGGCAGCAGGTAAACTAAGTTCTTTGCAGATTCCCTTTATCTCTGTTTCCGTCTATACCCTATCTCTCTCTCACACAAATTTTCTTTTGTATTTACCGAGAAATGGGCTGTTTCTTGTACATGTAAAACCCGTACGCCTATTCACATTGTTTTCTTTCACTTCTTACTAGCCAACCATCTCTTGGGGAAAGAGAATCCAAGAGGAATGGAGAAGTCTAGAGAAGGACTTACCAGGTATGATGAGATTCGTTTAAGAATAAAAATTTGGGAATTTCAATGAAAATTTTCTGTTGCATATTTCTTATTGCAAATCTTTTTATCTAGCTTGAAGTTGACCCTCTTTTATTAGTTATATGAAGTATCTTTGGTACATGACTAAGTTTATGTATCTATCTCTATTTTTGCAGAGACTATATTTGTGAGAGTTTGTGAAGCAAGGATGGAACTTCTTAGAGCTGTGATTATAGGACCTGTTGGTACACCCTATCATGATGGGCTTTTTGTATTTGACTGTCTATTTCCTTCTACGTATCCTAATTCACCACCGGTATATATTGTCTCATATTTTATTTGTGATATTGTGAACCTATTTCTTTGTGGTTTAATTGGAAATGTCTTCCATCAGATGGTGTATTACTACTCAGGTGGGCTTCGTTTAAATCCAAATCTCTATGAATGTGGGAAAGTCTGCCTTAGCCTTTTGGGAACTTGGAGTGGGAAACAAACAGAGAAGTGGATGCCTGGGAAGTCGACTATGCTACAAGTTTTGGTTTCTATACAAGGCCTCATCCTTAATGACAAACCCTTCTTCAATGAACCTGGATATGAGAAGTCGTATGTTGGAGCAGGAGGAGAGAGAAGATCCAAAGAGTACAATGAGAATGTGTTTATTTTGTCCTTGAAGACAATGATGTACACTCTCAGAAGGCCACCTAAGGTATGTTTACACCAATCGTCGCTTTTTGGCGCAATATTTGTGTTTTCCCTAGCTTGATTTTCTTTATCATCTTCGTGATAGATAATCTAGCAATCAATCAAACTCTCAGCAACTTTTTCTGGTTTAGTCATTGCATAGACAACATATGGATCTTGAGTTGATTGTCTTATTAGTCCATGTACTCCCTTTACTGTCATTTTGATAAATATACAATTTATACCAGCTTTTGCTTTTTCAATCCTTAGTTATTATTTACTATCTGTGAACACAAAGGATTCCAAGTATTGGTAATTTGTTCTTTGTTATTATTGTTTGATAAAGCTTATAGCATTTTTATGTAGAAAAGAGAGAAGTGTGGGTTTACAAGCAATTGTTTGCCCTGGGGAGAGAAGGGAAATTAGGTTCAAGGACTGGAATTTTGTTATGTGCTTCAATAAGATGATTATAGCTCGTCTTTATGGAAGTTTTGTTGGAGTTCAAATGTAGAGCCATACTTTGATTAAATGATTCCTAAGTGAGCTGTCCTGGAGTTAATCATTCCTGAACTCAAAATGGGCTAATAGACTAGTGAATAGATTCTTGAATTTTGTTGTTTGATTAGAATTTCACTATTTTTTGGGATTTTTGAGCATTATCCACAGTTCAAACTTTTCTTTGTCTTTAATTGACTGCTTGACTGTGGCTGGATTTGTTCAGATTTTCCTACTCGTAATTGAAAACTTGTAGCTAATTCATCATTTCTTCTAGCATTGAAAAGATTAATTTTTGTAGTGCTGTTTTAGTTGAAATTAAGAGATTATAGATCTTGAAGAAGGGGCATCAGGCAATAAAAAAAGGAAAACTAAATTTGAATCCCATATATTTATGGTTGGCAATAGGTTGAGCTGAATCTAGGTCCCACAAGGCCTAGCTCAAGCTTAATCTGAAAAGCCTAAATTCCAATTGTGTTCGGGTTAATTCGAATCAAGCTAAAAAAGCCTCGTTTGGATCCCCAATAGTTTTGCTGGACCCAAAATTTGATAAAATTAGACTTTGGTGGTTGACTGCAAGTTGGACCATTACTTGGACACCTTGAATATAGGAAATGAAGATTTCATTATGCTATGATTTCATGTCCATTGTCACCTAATAGTTATAGCTGATTATTACAATGGTTATTTGTGATATTAGGTCATTTTACCTTAAATACTAACTCCATTAGAATTGTGTCAAATTTAAATACTATTTAGGTTGGACCCACTCTAAAAATGGTGTGACAATAGAAATTAATTAGTTAATTATGGAATGTTTTATATTAATTAAAAATGTTTTTAAATATTTGTAATAATATTTTATGATTCGTAATTCACTATATAATATATATTGCTTTATAAGTTGTATATTTTGAAGATTAGCCACCCCCGTTTCTTCATTCTTCTTCGAATTCTTAGTCCCTAACATTTGGAGAAGACCTCCAGATGGTGTAGGGCAATCCTTTTGGTTTGTTTCCTTCGTCAAACACCAAAGTCTTGTCGTTTCAACATTTGTAATTACCTTAGCCTATGAAAAATATAAAATAGAAAGAAAAAAAACTTCTTCATTACACAACCAAAGATTATATTGTTGCTTTGTAGTTGTTGACTTAATTGAATCTGATTGCCTATCTGAGATGCTAGCAACTTATGGTAATAGGAAAGTGATTGTTGCAAGTATAAACCAAGCCCAAGGTTTTGATTCTTCAGTGGCACAGGGATTAGAGAATGTGTTCTTGTGCAGTCAAGAGTTCTGTTTTAGTTATTAAGACTAGATAATTTGGAGGTGAGGATACCTTAGATGATTTGGGCTTCCACGAGTCAATCCTTTGCTGCAGCCACACCCACTTCCAGCAACACAGAACGTGGGAAGAGAGCAATAACCATTTCCACATCAGATGAAGTCATCATGACCACAAAACTTGAGCACTAACTTAGAGTTTTCCATTGAAAAGCATCATTTCCTTCTTGCAAAGTCATGATCAAGCATTGAGAGAACCATTTGGCGGGTCAACCCAACAAGAATTTCCTCCTCTCCAGTCTCTGTTTTAGTGAAGCCCACAGCCAACACAACCGAACAACTTAGATTGAAAGGGCCACCACTGAAACCATAATTAAGGATTCTTATATCCGAAGTCAAATTTGATAGAATTCTAATGGAATAATGATTTAAGGTGGAATTAGTATCGTAGAAGTGTAATGTAGTATATTAGATGAGGACATGTACTTAATTAGACAAATGTTGGAAATTAAATTGTACCTATGCCCTTTGTAAAACAATCATTAACTACTTATTTGAAGAATTGTACTTGATCGAGATTTTACAGTCCATTGAGAAATCTTAGGTGATAATAATTGTAAAATACTGTAATTAAATGAGTTTAATTTATATAAAATAGCAAGTTTGGTGGCATAGTTGCACGACTCTTGGAAGTTCAAGTGCTTGAAAGTGAGTTTGCCCAAGGAGCAATTAGGGTTTTGGCATGATATATCTTAATTACCTTGTATCTAATTCCATCGCATTTGGGAGAGGCTCTCTGCATTTGGTTTCTTTTATGGCAAAGGGTGAATGGCCTTTTCGTTGCCGGTCAAATTCATTTATTTTTAATTTGTTCTTTGAAAATTTTCATCTTTATATAAGTAGTTGGTGAACACTCTGCTAAGCTTATGTAATAGTTTTAAATGACTCCATTAGGTAAATTTCCGGAAGTATACTTTTTATCTTTTATCATTTTTAATTATCTTTTGCTTTTCTTCCTTGTTTGAAACCCTAATGATGTCTTAAACATTAGTTTCTATAAATGCACTTGTAGTGATTATGGTTATGAACAAAACGGGTTTAAATGATCGAGTTTTCCTGCAGTATTTTGAAGATTTTGTGATTTGCCACTTCCACATTCGAGCACATGATATTTTGGCGGCATGTAAAGCTTATCTGGATGGTGCAACGGTAGGTTGTGACGTAACTAAGAGCCGAGAAGGTGGAGCTAGTGCAGAGAAAACGTCATCTACTGAATTTAAGGTGAACCTAAAAAAGATGACAGATATGCTCGTTGCTACATTTACTAGATTTGGTTCAATAGACTGCAAGGAATTTCGAATTGCCACTGAATCTGGAAATACAAAGGCTGTGAAAGGTTGAAATATGGGCATAGTGAATTGGAGGTCTGATTGCTTCCATATCACACGGTTTTTACAAGCTCAGGTAGATGGTTGCTATTGAAGTAGATCTCTGTTATTTCAGATATTAGATAACTGTTGATATGGTGGACTGCTATGGGAAAAAGTGACATGGAATGACTCATTTTTTATTGAGCTGAACATTGCCCATCTTTGCTTGTTAAAATTATTAACACGTATTGTGGCTTTGGTGAACTAGAGAATTTAGATTATTACTATAACTATTTTACCTGCTTTAATTATATAAGAAAGATTTAGAGTATTTTATATTTCTTCGTTACTTTTTAATCGAAATTTAAGAAAATGATTTTTCTTAAAATTAATCAAAAAAATTATCATATTTCATATGAACAATCTCGTTGAAGTATATATATATATATATATATATATATATATAGAAAATCAAGTATAACAATGTTGCCTTTTAATTTAATCTTCATAATGTCCCCTTATAATATTGGTCCACAAGGGGGCTTAGTTATCTTACTACCTTTATTGGAAATCCTATATGCATGGATAAGTTCATTGTTAGAAGAAAAGAGGGTTAGGTTATGCTAGAATTTGTGTTTGAGTTGGGAAGAGAACTACTAGAATGTATACCCCTAATGCAGTTGTGTGAAGATGAAATTTTTTTTCAAGATTCAATCCATATAACCTAGAGACCAAGTCTCAAACAAGAAGGGATGCAATGGAGCAAGGAGATTATACAAAATTAGGCTAAAAGCTTAAATTGGGGCTTGACGTTTTTTAGTTTGATCAGTTTAGGACTTAAACTTGTAACTTGCTCAACGAAAGTCTAAACTTCCACAAGTATGCTCAATTTAAGGCTTTTTTGGCCAGAACTTAGGGCGTGTCATACAAATGTCGTCACAATCTATAACATGGCACTTATATTTTTAAATGTCACGTTAAAAGAAGTAAAAGATAACGTGGAATAGTAAAATGAAATTAAAATTTACAAAACCCTAAATCCTCGATATTCACCGATCTCCGTCACATCTTCACTGTCGGCTAATATGTGCTCTAGTCTTCGTTCAAAGGGTTCTTTTGCCTGCTTCATGCATCATGATCCGCCTCCAGTTTCTCTCCAGCAACCGCCAAGTACGTTTGATATACTCATTACTTTGGTCTTTTGTGTATTATCTTTCAACCTAGATATGCTACACCTTCACGATATTGTCCCCAATGGGTTTTCTCGGATGAATGCCCCTTAAGTAAGATTCGTGGTGGACTTCACAACCGCCTTCAATTTTTTATTGATGATCTCAAAAATTATTTTATATACTGTGTTCAATAGGAAATAAGGAGAATACTTAGTAAGAAACAATTTTGAAGCCTTTAAAGATAGACAAGGTAGAAAAGCCAAATGTGAAATATGACTTAAAACATGATCATGCCAAAACTTATAATCTACTTTGTAGATGATTGTAGAGAATCAATCTGATGCATGGTTTGTGACATGAATATGTTTGCAATAAAAAAACCTTTTTAAAGAAATTATAAACCATAAAAGGACTAGTAAAGTGTAGTTTAGTTTGGCTTCCTTTTATATTATAATTAGGGTTAGAGATGTTTAAGGAGAAAGAGTCATATAATACACATCTTATAGTAATTTTCAACAAGATTAGAGATTATAATCATTCTAAGAAAGCATATAAATTCAGAAGATAGAAATCATCATCATAGGATACCTTTATAGTGAGGTTTTCTATCTTTTATTTATTTTTATTATTCCAAGGATGATTTTTGTCTAGTTTTCTTTATAACTAGCTTATAAGAAATCATATTTTATCTTGTAAATAGATGGAATTTGGTTTTCTAATTAAGATTTCTATATCTGAGAAATATATGAGTTGCTCTTAATGTTATTTAAATACGAGTGAAAGCTTAGACCTAAGTTTAAATTACATAAACATTTTCGAAAGGACTTATGTTTCGATTAACTTAGGTACTTATATGTTAGGTTAAATGAGGTGCCAGAAATATAGTTATATGATGATTCTAGTATTAAGGTGGCATGGAATAAGGATTTATAGAACATAGTATATTCTTAGAAGAGTTATATATATATATGAGGTTGGTATGAAATAATTATATCATCTTTTCAACTTATGTTTGTTAACATATTTAATTACGTTTCACTCTTATACAATCATTATCCCTATTCCTTCACCATACACATATCCATTTATAAGATATTTATTCACTATATTGTTCATATATACCTCTTAAACCATATGTTTGCAGTAAATTAGTTGGTTGATGGAATTGTTATGAATATATTAAGCATCATGTGTTGTGCTATACTTCAATTTCTCACATTGAGTTCATTGTTTCCTTTCACCATTATGACTTAGGAGAAGCCATTTTCTCGTACTTATTCTTTTAATAGATTTGCATTCCTTAGGTATTAATATAAATCCCTTTGTAAGTTATGATAAACAAAGCCTAACTTCTTACACATACTTAACCAACCTGAATGACAAGGAAGTGAGTTTAGAAAAGTTTTGGAGATATTAGACCTATAGCTTGTTGTAATTTAATATAAAAAGATCATTTCAAAAATATTAGCTAATAGATTAAAGATGATCTTATTAAACCATATAAATAATGGTCAAAGGGCTTATATTCTTGGCAAAGAGATGAGTGACAATATTCTTTTTCTACAATAATTTTTGAAGGGTTATTCGAAATGGAGATAAGGCAAAAACTACATTTGAAGATTGATCTAAAGAAAGCATATCATAATGTTGATTGGACTTTCTTGTGTAACATTATGATGGCTTTGAATTTCCCTGATTGTTTCATTAAATGGAACTCATTATGCTTCATTAATCCAACCTTTAGCACTCTAATCAATGAAGAACCAACGAAATTTTTTAAGAGTTCTAAAGGGATTAGGTAAGGAGACCCTTCTTCACCATACTTGTTTGCCATTAACATGGAGGTTTTCAACATAATTTTATGTAGAATTGTTAAGAGGACCGACCACTTCAAATATCATTTTAAGTGTAGAAAATTGGGAATTACCAACCTTAACCAGGTTGAACAAAACTTCACTTACATTAGTAATGAAAGCTATCAGGATATTCACCAAGCTGTCTGGACTTTATGCTAACACTGATAAGTCCTCTTTTTATGTTTATGTCTAGAAGTACTGAGGACTATAGAACTATGGTTGAAAATGTCATTGGTTTCAAACGAATTCCTTTGCCTTTCACCTATCTTAGAATTCCAATAACTTCTTCCAGATTATGCCATGGAAGCTTTAAACCTTTGGTGGATCAAATACATGCTAAAATCATAGGTTAGAGAATGAAATCTTTATCTATAGATGGGAGAGCTTAACTAATTATTGTTGTACTATCTTCAATCAATATTCATTGGGTAACACATCTTGCTATTCCTATTGCTATAAAAAAAAACCATTGGTGAAATTCTTAGAAAATTTCTCTAGTCTAGTTCTAATGAAGCAGGTTATAAAGCTGACATTAAATGGTTTGAAGTTTGCAGCTCTAAGAAGCATGGAGGTTTGAACATCGTTCCTTTAAAACTCTTGAATAACTGTATGATGATCAAGAGATTATGGAGGCTAATTAATGATCACAAGTCTTTATGGTGAAAGTGGGTATATACATTCTACATCAAAGATAAGAGCCTTTAGGAAATTGATTTATCATCAAGAAATACATCTGCTACTTTAAAGGAGATACTTAAATGGAGAAGCTTCAACAGAATCCACATCAAGAAAGTAGTAGGAAATGGAATGAACACACTATTTTGGCATGACATATGGTTATTAGATGGTCTTCTTATTCAAAATCCTGAGCTGAATATATTGAGAAACTTCATTCTAGACAATCAAAACCTATCAAATACAATGTTGGTGAACAATAAGATCCTCTTAAGAGTAAATGATAATAATTTACAAATGTAATTCAACAATGTGGAGTTAAAGGATAATATTGAGGACAAGAATTAGTGTTGCCCTAGTGTTAAATGGGAAATTTAACAACACATCATGCAAGAAGCTACAAGTTTAAAGACTTTGACAAACTGGTGCAGTCTTTGTAAAAGACAATTGGAGAGCTATTCATACCTGTTTTTTCAATGAAAATTAACATATGGAGCTAGGAAAACTTACAAACTTATCCTATTTGATCCTACACATACGGGATGAAAGGAACAGACGTATTTTCCACCGCATAGAAATAAAATGTGAACTTTTCTTGACTGAACTTGTTAATGCCATTAGAATTCATATAGCTACCTTTTGTAACAAAATTGCATTAGAATCTAATTACATTAGCAGCTGGTGATGTAGGTGATTTCTAATTTTTGTTTTTGTAAAAGTTACCATACTTAGCAACTTGATTACTTTATTTAATTGAGCATTCTCTTGTTAAGAATATGTTTGTAAGACATTTTGAGCTTTGAACATTTTATGACTTAGTTCAATTTCATTTTTCAATAAATTTTTTAAAACTATTAAGGCTTTAAAAAATTGATAACTTAACTAAAAATTAAAAATGAAAAAATATAGAAAAGCATTTTAATATCCCAATAAATAAATCTAGCATCGTGGAAGGTAAGAAGGTGTCGCATTAAATTCTTTGTTCCAATTACTCTGTTCTAATCTTATTCTATTCAATGAAGGAGTTATGTGGGGGCCTATGGTGCACTGGGCCCCCCAACATTTAAAAAAATTAAATGTTTCGATTTTATATTATATGATGGAGTTATATATTATATTATATGATGGAGTTATTTGGAGCCCATTGATGTATTGAGCCTCCAAGATTTAAAAAAATTAAATATTTAGACCATCCTATTTTAAATTTCTGGCTCCGTCACAAATTATATTACTCCCTTCTATTTAAAATAAAAGTTGTTTTAGAGGGATGCATACTTATTAAGAAAGTTAATGAAATGTTAATATACTCTTATTAATTACATATTAAAGTACTTTGAAAATATAATCTGTGTAATCTGTGTAATTAAGATGTGAGAGAAATTAAAGGGTAATTTTGGAAGTAAAATCATAAACATGTATAAAAAGTCACAAATGACACTTATTTTGAATAATTAAAATCCCTCTAAAATTACTTTTATTTTAAATAGGAGGGAGTAAATCTATCTATAGATTTATATAGAATCTGCGTAAATACGTGGATAAGATTTAATTAAAAATATAAGAAACAGAGCAGACCACGTCACCGAAGGTGCTTGCCATTGCCGTTGTTTTCGTTAATCAATTATATAAGGTCAATTTCTCAATTGAATGCAAATAATAGGACCGCAGCTACCAGAAATTTGTATTCCAGGTCTAGGGAGGGCGAGGCTTCCATCTCCGGTGTAACATGGCCTCTCTCAACACCATAACCATGCGCAAGCTCTCTACTAAGCTAACTAACCCCATCATCACAACACCATCCCGCATGCCTCGTCGTCACCCTTCTTCCGTTTTCTTCTCAACCTTTTTCAACCCATCTAACTACTCACTCGTGTCCACCCATCAGAAGAAGAACTTGGATGTTGTTGTTGGTGCTGTCACCGACGACGCGGAAGTTGTTCCAATAGGGGACACTTCTTCCGAGGGAAAAGCTAATTCTTCTCCTTCCTCTTCTGTTCGGGAGAGAATAGAGAATGAAGGCGATGATCTTCAAGAGAGGCTTATCAGTAGAGCAATTAATGCTACTATTGTTTTGGGTTTTGGGACTCTGGTCGTCACCAGGTTGCTTACAGTCGATCATGATTATTGGCATGTAAGTCGATGTTATTCTTCCAATTCGACCAGGTTTCTGATTGTTAGTTAGCTGACGGGAATTCGTAACTTCTTGGATTCTTCGGCTTCTTTCTGATGGTGATTGAAAATTAAATGATTTTTATTTATCAATCTCTGGTTATGTAGCATTCTCCTGTGCTCTGTCTCTAGTTTTTCGGTGAATCTCTCTCTCTCTCTCTCTCATTCTGCTTCATAATCGATCACAAAAAAAGAAAAAAAAATTGATATGTTCTTGTTGTTATTAAAAGCTTTCTTGTAAGATGAACTATTGATTTCAATGGAGATACTTTGCGGCTAACCTGGTAGCTGGTGTTCAATCTCTAAACTAGTCAACTGATTAGCTGAAACTTCTTCTGTTTTTGGATAGGGATGGACCCTTTATGAGATATTAAGGTATGCTCCTCTACACAATTGGGTTGCTTACGAAGAGGTTCTAAAGGAAAACCCTGTCTTAGCGAAAATGGCTATCAGTGGAATCGTCTACTCTATTGGAGATTGGATTGCACAAGTAAGGCACAACCCTTTTTATATATGCCTTTCCCTTTGTCTCTAAACCATGTCTTCAGAAATTAATGTTGATAGTTCTATATGCTTTTTCGTTGGACCTAATTTTTGGACCCGGTTATCAACTTGTTATTTTGAATTATGCGTTAATATGCAGTGCTATGAAGGAAAACCCATTTTTGAGTTTGAGAGGACGAGGGTGTTCAGATCAGGCCTTGTCGGCTTTGCTCTTCATGGGTCTCTTTCACATTATTACTATCAAATATGGGAGGTAGTGACGTAGATTAACATTTAAATTTTACTTTATGTATGAGGATGATTCAAATATGCTAATTTTGTTTCTAGGCTCTCTTACCTTCCAAAAGTTGGTGGGTGGTGCCAGTCAAAATTGCCTTTGACCAGACTGTATGGGCAGGTGTTTGGAACTGTATCTACTTTGCGCTGTTGGGTTTCTTGCGTTTGGAGTCCCCAGCGAATATTTCCGCCGAATTGAGGACAACATTTTGGCCAATGTTAACTGTAAGATGCTCGTCCAACTTGATCTTACGTAAATAGTGCATGCCATTTAAATGATCTGCCTAGAACCTTCAAATGGTTGTAATGATGGTATTTCTTATCTAAGCCAATGCACTTGGCATGCTGCTTTATAAAATTTGCAATTTGACCTTCTTAGGCATTCGTCATTATATTCAGAATTTGTACTTCTTAGTTTTTAGTCTTAATTGTATCCCTTCAGTAGCTAGAAACAAGAAACGTTAATTTTGAAGATTTCCACTTTTTTGTGACTTCAGTTGCCTGCTACCTATTAGGTTTTCTACCTATCAAACAAACATGGAGAGAGATTAGGACTTAACTCGAAATAGGTCTGTAAACTTTTTTTAAAAAAATTCAGTCCCTCTGAAATGACAAGAAAGAGCCTTTTCAGTCTGCTTAAACACTTCAAATATTTGTTAAAAATAAACAGCTGTCGACTCATCTGGCCCTCATGGGAACTAAGATTGTATTATCACTTACAACTCCTAATGATGAAGTTAATATATAACTTTGTAATATGTTGAAGAAGCTAATATTATAGGGTTTAGATAGTGTACTATCGAACAATTGTTGAAGAGAATTTTGATGTGTATTGGTTTAAGATTTAGCCGAACTGCTGAGCTGATTTCTTTGGAATGTAATTAATCGATCATTTTCCTGTTATCGTTGAGCCAATTACTACCTCTTTCTCTTTGTTTGCTTGGTAGGCAGGATGGAAGCTTTGGCCATTTGCCCACTTGATTACCTATGGTGTTATTCCCCTTGAACAAAGGCTTCTTTGGGTGGATTGTGTGGAGCTAATATGGGTTACCATTCTTTCTACGTAGGTGTCTTCCACTTTTCAACATGACAAAAAGGATTAAAAGAATATTAGAAAGGAAGATTTGTTAATCTTGTTAATTCCATCATGTTAACAATCAGGCCTCCTGGAATAGTAGTGATTGTCTTATATTGCAACAGATTATTATGGCTTTTGATTTATGGTTGAAATGAAATGTCATTTTATGCTTTTGACTCATTTTTTTAGACGTTATTTTTAGACATATTTGGAAGCAATGAGATACAACTGGTAAATTCTTGTGTTGAGATGCTCTTTAAAATTTTTATTTACTCTTCACTCTTGGCAAGGAAAAGTTTCATGCTTTCCTTTTACGTTCTGTATATGTCTCTGCTTGCCTTTTCTGCTTATTTTGTAAGCCATCATTGTGCTTACTTGCTAATGTGCTACTTTTTCCTATTCTTTTCGACTTATCTGCATTGTTGAATGCTTGAAAGAGAAGTTATTTTGAAGTTTCCTTGCAGCAATTGGGGCTTTTATTTTTGACAATCTTTATGTCCTTTATACTAGCAATACGTTCCTAAGGTCCAAATATCTTTGACAATTATCTTTGGTTTATATTTTGAAGTTATTCAAACGAGAAAAATGAGGCCCGAATTTCTGATGCAACAATTGAGTCGAAGTCTTTGGAGAGTACTCCTGAGGTAAATTAACATTGCTCTTCTTCTCTTGACCTGTTTCTTTGCCAAGAACATGTAATGAATCTATATGCTAACTAGTCAATGCAAGTCGAGATCTTGTACCTGAACCCCATGAATATTTCGTTGTTCCACCATGTTTATGCTTGGGACGCCGGCATGCTTTGTGCATGAACTTTGCTTTGAATTCAATCAGCAAATACCCTAGCTCACTGTAATCAAACTGTTGCAGCTTTGTGAACTTGTGCTAAATGTGCTTCTGTGCTCATCTTGCAGGAATAAATTTATGTGGCTTTCTTTGGAAGAACGGATTTCCTTACTGAAGTGGGGCATTGGAAAAATCCGACATGATTATTTGTTATACTGTGGAAACTTGTATATTTCCTATTTATTATCAATGTGGTTGGTACATTAAACATTTCATTGTTGTATTGAAGATATCCTATATACATTAGTGGAGTTGGACAAAAAGAAACATATCATTCATTGTTGTTAGGTAACTAATACAATCTTCAAGGAATGATACTTTTTATACTATAAGATATGATTCATATACTCGTGCTACATATAAGTTTAAATTAAACTTCAAAATCTATCTTTGAAAAAACAACAAAGAATTCAACTTAGAACATGGGCATGTTAGAGCCTTTGTTTTTTTTTTAGTTTTGGTTTTCCATCGATGTATTTTAGAAGGGTCCTAATTATAGGAAGACACTTTTAAGTTATTCACACTCAGACTAATTTATGCTCAAGCCGGATAGGTTTCTTGTGGGAGGCATGAAATC
>JAOSBP010000009.1:2797286-2811020 GCA_027563825.1 Erythroxylum mucronatum
AAGACACTTTTAAGTTATTCACACTCAGACTAATTTATGCTCAAGCCGGATAGGTTTCTTGTGGGAGGCATGAAATCTTCTGTCTCTAAATTTGTGTACTATCCTGTCTCATTAGATGTAAGCCATCTATTTATGTGGGACTTACACAAATAGATGACTTAGATCTAATGGGACAGAGTTGGTACACAAATTTGGGGACAGATCCTTGCGGGATGAAAAGCTCTAACTTTAAATATTAGGGCAGTTCGAACTCACAACCTCAATTGAGAATCCTAAACCAAAGAAAATTTGTCTTTTTTTTTTAACTTGTTAGTGTTAATCACTAAAAGATAGAAAAAATCTTAGAGATACACTTGGTAATCATTTTCAAGGAAGAGGGAGATCTATATCATCCAAATGGACTAGAGGTAATTGGAACATTGAGATCACATATCCAAGTGTTAGTACATGATATACTACACTTGGATAGATGACATCCTTGTTTTTTCAGGTAGGACCTATGAAGTCAACCAAGTTAAAAAATACATGTTTAGAGAAGGAACATAAATTCGATACGGAGAGTCTGAGACCTCAGAAAGAGGCATATAGAAATCTGAGAATGGCGAAACTTGAGTTGCTAGAAAACGATGCAACGGAGAAGAACAACACCATCAACATTACCAAGAAGAAGAAAAGGAATCATGGATCTACCAACTTTTTTGTCTTTGTTGATTACTTATTTCTCATCATTTTCTTTGCCTTCCTTTGTTTCATTGTCAAGCTGGTTGGTATCTGAGATGTTCTACACTCAGATTCTCACTCCCTCTCGTTTTCCTTTTTCTCAGGTAAACTTCTCTCGTCGACCGACCTATTTTTTCATTCCTTTTCTTTTTTCTTTTTCAGTTCATGATTGCTGCGATGATATTTGGATATGTGAAGGAGTAATGACTGTTGCATGTTTAAAAAGATGAACTTTGTCGAATGAAGAGAAACATTTGCAATTTGGATTGATGTCAATTGTCAAAGGATTGTTCAAAGTAATCATGCTAATGGGTTCTTGTAATGAAACGGTCCTTAATTGAAAAGTTTAGCTGTTTATCTGTTTCAGGGAAAATGTTTATCTTTGGGACATTCTTTGGTGGGAAAACTGTTTGATCTAGTGGCCATCAACCCTCATTTGTGGTTTATCGTAAACCTTCAGGTCAATGGAGGGAAATGAGTAGTGAGGTCCCATATTACCCATCAATATATTTAGGATTCACACTCATTTAACTCCATTTTAGCTGTCGAATTCATTTCTGAGTCCATAACTAGTGTACTTTATCAGTTAGGCATTGCTATCTTGCCCATCTTGATTTGTTATTAATATGATGCTTTTGAACATGTCATTAGTAGCAACATATCTTCTAGAGTTATTTCCTACAAATTCAAGAACATGGAGGGCGCCACTGAATGTAATTTTTTCCGTTGGATAATTCTTCCTCAAGATTAAGTTGCCCTAATTCCTTTAATTCCACTCATTTCAACCTTGTTGGACTGGTGTAGTTGTGATGTGCTGGTGCCCATTTGATGAACCGAAGCTTCTGTAGCAGCATATCCGTTGTTGTCTTTAGGTGGGGAGCAACTAGCAAAATTTTGTTGAATTTGCTAGCTTTACAAACAGTTGGGTAGTCCACAGTACAATATTTTGTTGTTACTATCTGGTAAAAATGGTGAATTCTTACAATATAATCAGATTTATGGATAATGTAAATTTGAAATCAAATTTTTGTTCACTGCCCATCATCTTTTAGTTGATAGTGGAATAATTGTTGCTGCAGGCTATTTCTTTGATGCATTCATCTCAATGTTGAAACTTCCAACTCTAGAACAATTGAGACTTTTGATGTACTCAGATAAGGACTTGGATTTAAGATGAAGAGAAATGTGTTTTCCTAACCAATTCTATTCTCTCTCCCTTGCTCATTTGAAGGGTTTCTGATGATTGACTTTTAAATGTATGTGTTGGCTAATAGGAACTAGATATCTTCTGTTTCTTATCGTTTTATCATGAGAGCGAGACTAGTCTAGCATCATGTAACATTTTGCTTGACTTTGAACAATGGTTGCTCAACATATGCCGTGGAACAGTGTAGTCAGTAGTTTAACTCCATGGCACTGAATATGATTCATATTTGATTGGTGATTGGTTTCAGGCATCAGAATTCTTCAATGATTTATCCTGTAGTTCTTTTATTCTTGTCTTTTAGTTCTTAAAATCTGTAATATTCATGAGTAAATAGAGTAATATAGGGTAAAAATATTGAAAAACCCTTGAAATATTAAAGTTTATTCCACCATGTTGTCTTTGTCAGTAAAGCATACAACCTTGCATTCATTGGAGTGGTGTTGTTATCAACACTATATTATCGCTCAACCCTGATATGTATTTGAGAAAATTCTGCCAAAACCAGACTTAAGTGTTATGTATGTGGTCATATTTAGTGTTATAAGCTATGTTTATTAGCTTCAATTTTATGTGTATAATCCCGAGGCAAATGAATAGGATCCAATTACCTGTTAACGCAATCAAGTCCAGCAGACAGTGAACTCCGTATGCAAAGAGAGTCAATCAATGATTTTCTGTCAATTTAGGAACTTTTTCAGACCCATTCTACTGGCGTCTATTGCAGCATTAGCATGTTGAGCCTCAGAAGCAATAATCATCAGCAGATTAGTTTAGTGGTCAATGCAATAAATGGTTTCTTTGCTAAGCATACGTTGAATATGCAGATGAGTTTTTCTCGCTTTTTATGTTTATTGTTTTGATTTCTTATTTTCTTATTCAACAAGAGTGTGGTATAAAGGAAATTTTGCTATAAAGACTCTTCTTCTCCCTCCTCTCTCTTTGACTGGAATGGTACGTGCAGATATTACAATGAAGCTATTTGTCATGAGCTTCAAGATATTTTCTTTTTCCGTCTGCCTTGGCCATACTCTGGCCAAGGAGTGGCAAACAAACGCTTGCATGGATGACACATGTTTTCAATAAAAATAGAAGGGATGCACAAATATAAACAAGTACACAATTTATTAGCAATCCAGTGATGTTCATAAGGATGGCAAACTTGGAAGTAGGAATACACCCTACTACTTATTTTCTCCCGTGTGGAGGAAATTATGGATCTCTTCCTTACATCAAAGGGACTAGAACACAAGCATCTGTCACTCCATAAAACTTAAAGCATTCAGTCTCCTGGAAAATGCACCTAAATGCAATTTCAAGGATGTGTTGGTGGAGTAGCACCAACATTACCTGGATTTGGAACTTCAAACCCAGGATTTGGGACCAATCCATCATCTCCACCGGGGATAAAACCCCCTCCCCCTGTATATGGACTGAATGAAGGAACGGGAAAAGATGGTGGCACCAGTACCCTACCAATGCCTGGAATGAGGAAGCTATGGTCTTTTAGCAACCACTGAGGCTGTTTCTTGTTCTCATTGCCAGAAATTTCTTGTATTTTACGACCTGCAAGGACTTGCCCACAAAGAGCAACCAGGACAAGGAGTGCCAAAAGAGAGGGCAGGGTTTTGGTGGCCATTGCAGGAGCTGAGAAGGACAAGTGATTCAGAAGTAAGCAAATGTCTACTCTGCGATGCTGCATTAGCAAGAGAGTTGGGTCATTTTATAAGTCAGATTCAACCAGTTTGGCGGAGTATTCGGTGATTGAAGTGGTAGGTAGTCAAATAACTAAAGAGTATATGAAGGCAAAGAAGAGTAAATGTCGCAATGTTGGGTGACTTTGGGCGGTGAGTGAATGCCAAGGCATGGAAAAACATGTGAGAAGAAAGACTCCCTACACCTTCATCTGAATTTTTGAGGTGCTGGGTTAAGATGGTTGATTGCTTATAAGAGTATTAGTCACATCCTAAGGTTTGATTTATAAAATTTTAGTACAGCATCATATACAATGAGTCAATGACCCGTTGTGCGTTCATGAACACTTCATCAATTCCTTGAAGCTGCATTGCGACATTTCTGAAGCACATAAAGAATATGAACACTGAAGTAGTGTTTGTTTGCACCAACATTTTATTACTATGCCAACATATCAGCATGACCTTCCTTGGAATTGATGTTTGTTCAAATGCCAAAGAAAAAGAAGACATCACAACAATCAACCTAGCACTTCTACTGTTACAGCAGATCATGAGTTTGGTCTTTCCTCAGAAAATCTAGGAAGTTGAACGAGTGAGTTAACTCGCGTGACACCTTCCAAACCTGACCAATTCTGGTCTTCAGCTGCGGTTGCTTCACGACTATCATCAACTTCAACTGCTAGTCTAACACAGGTATCGTTTTCTTCTGATGATCTAACAGTAAAATTTCTTCGCAAATATGGCTCTGATCTTTGCCCGTCATCCGATTCAATTGCATTTCCAGAATGATTGCTCTGAAGGGTAGCTGAAGATAAGCATTGTTCATCACAATCAGACTCTGAATCCATCTTTCCATCTAAAAATAAGCAAACTACAGCACAGTCGTCCATCTTTGAAGTTGGATATTTTAGCTTCCATTCGTGAGCTGCTGAATCCACCAAAATTCTAGCAGCTGATGACCGTGTTGGAGCTGAGGATACAATCTCAACCACCTCTTCGTTGCTCAAAACATCCCAAACCTGTAGCCACATTGGATTAAGTTGTCATAGTCTTTTACTGATTACAATTCATCCCATCACAGTTTAATCTATTTAGACCATTTCCCAATCCAATGTTTGGAACTGAAATGTAGTACGATCACAGTTCTATTGCTCCTACCTCTCATTGACTACCAACTAGCCAAAGTCAATGTTAATCTCTTTACTTTGTACTGTAATAGGAAAAATTATTAAGGAAAGAGTTTCATACCCCATCTGATGCAAGAACAATAAACTGATCTCTTTCTGTAAGTGACCGATGAGAAATTTCTGGTATGGAGATCACACCATAGTCTTTCAAACAAAAGTCACCAAATGCCCGAGCCATTGCTAGGCCAGGAGCATCATCAAATGGCAACCAAACTCTTTGAACTTCAGGCTCGTCTTGCAATGCAAAGACCCTTCCTTTACAACGCTTAATTCTTTCAGCTTCCCCTGTAATAATTTGGCTTTACGTAAGCTGTCTCATTTACATAGGCAGACCGCTGAAAGAACTGACAATTTGAATAGTAAATGATATACTTGGCAAATCAGGTTTCAGATCAACAGTCAACTGGACTGCCACTATTGAATCATTAGTGTCCTTAGATCCCAAGATTGCACGAGAATCCCCAATGTTTCCCATGAAAAGATTGGAGCCCTTCAATCATAGATAAGCACAAACAATAAGACCAAAGCTAAATGGAATGCCATGAAGTGAACTGGCTATCAATCCCGAGTTACCTGTTTTACAATTGTGACTGCAGTGCTACCACTGCAGAAGCAGTCCACAGTAGGATGGGATCTTAACTCTTTGTCCATTGCCTTATATGACTTCAGGAATGCTTCTTTCCACAGGTTATGCAATTTGTCCTCAGGTGAGTCATCCTTCTCAGAATATCCACCATCTGACTTCTTTGAATTCCGTTTAAAACAGGCTTTACCCGATCCATCTTGCGTTTGCTGAAAAGAGTGCAGAAACGACAATAACTTTACAGGCAGGTTATCTCTCACCTTGCGAGCAACAAGATGGCCTTGTGGTCCATGACCATCAAAGACCCCACAAAATGTGACATCTTCTGACAGAAAATCCTAAAAGGTATCATAGTATCATTAGCCAGAAAAACCCACAAGTAGTAGAAGCTAATAAGACACGAAAGAATCAAACTTACTTCCCACACAATCATGGCGTCCTGGTTTATTCCCTTTCGACCCTGTTGTGTGAATATACAAGAAGTTCTGCTCTTTCCATTACTGAAAACCCTGTTGGGAATGGAAGTTAAATGCTGCAGTGCAACTACATGGTCAGAGAATGTTCTCTTGGTTCTTTTTTGCCCACAGAAACCAACTTCCAGGCAAGAGTGAGGAATTGGCTCTTCATCACTCTTGCTACACGTACTCCGACTACTAGTTGAGACACAGGCCCCCATTTGATCAAACCCAGAAAGAAGAAGGCATCTACTCTTAAGTTAATCCGCAAGCTTCAACCTTAAGCCAGAACAGATCTCAAGTGAAAGTCTGTACCTTAACAAAATTTATTTAAAAAAACAAGGTGACCAGGTAGAAGACTATCCAAAACATCAAAGATTCCCCACATGAAACCACAGCTCACTTTAGTTTAGAAGTAGACCTGGATCTTTTTAACCCTAGTCAAATATAATCCAGTGGCGGTGAATCCAGCTGAAATCGTACAAGAAGAGATCAATTAATGAATTGTTTGCGAGACATATTGCTAGAATCCAGAACATGCCGCTTATAGATAAAATCAAGCCAAGTACATATTATACTCTTTCATGTGACATCTGAATATAATATAAATAAAACCATGTCCTAATCCCTCCTCCTTCATTTCCATCCACCTTACCTACGCGCAGTTGATAGAGGGGGCCAACTTAAGACAGGATTAAGCAGGAGAATTCGAAACATAAAAGAAACAAAAAGAAGATAGGAACAAGAAGCCTCCTGTTACACATCCAAGCCTCAAAACCAGCTCATAGAACTCATCTTCATTGCGCGGGTAAAAGACAGAGGATAGACAAAAGGGTTGGTCTTAAATTCCTACCTTTAATGGTGAGTTGGCCTAAGGGGTATTCCAACTCATTGCTTCATATCAACCTAACTTAAATGCCCTTGGTGACAAATTGTTGTCCATGAAAAAGCTGGAAACAAAAGAAGAAAAAGCTACAGGTCTCAAATTTGTAGGCTTTCGAATATTACAAAACAAGCCTCGATTTTCACGTACCCCCCAAAAAGAAGAGTAAATCGTTTATCAGCGATAGATCAGAAACGACGAAGGAGAGGTATAATTTTGTCAAAATAGAATGAAAGATGAACGTTCACAGAAAAGAAAAGCAACACATCAAGTAACTCTTTCGTGATTATCAGTAGCGTGAGGAGAGATAAAGAAAAATCAGAAAATGCAGAGACTAACTAAAGCTATGTTGCCTAGTTCAGCAACCAGGAAAAGGTAGCTCTAAAGGGCAACTTATAAAATTAAACTAGACAAATGTACAGTGTTGAAGAACAACAGATGAAGAAAATAACAAATAACAAGAAAAGAAAAAAGAAAGGAAAGGAAATCATATCAGCCAAGCGACTGAACTCTTTTAACCACTCTGACCCATTGTAGCACTAAAGTGAAAGTTTCCATTTTAAGAATAATAACACCAAAAACTGCATAGAAACAGTATTCTTTTTTCTTATATTCCTGCTCAGTTCCAAAGTAAACAATGGAAGTACGAGAAGAACTTTAACCAACCCAAGAAGCTAAAAGTTGAGTGTTAGATCAAAATTAAGTTAAAAAAAAAAGAGAGCCATGATCTTCTTTAAACGTACGTGATGGAGGGCATTCAAAATTCAAAGAAAGGTTTTCCAAGTGAGAGAAAGAACACAAAAGAGTTTACCTTTGTTCAAAAACTGTTTTTAAAGACAACAGGACGGGAAGTCCAGAACAGCAAAACGGAGAGAGAGAGACAGAGAGGTTGAGGCGTTGAAGGATGAATTGAATACGAAAAAAGAAAAGACAGAGTAAAAGAGGGGAAGAGGATGGTGTATGCATTAATTGCAAAGCAAAAGCAAAGTGAAGAAAAGAGCGAGTGAGCAGCGATGACCATGTGTGGACTCTACAGCCCAAATGATGACTTGGCGACAACATTTCTTTGCACACGCGCACACTTTTGTAGAACGAACTGTTCACATATTTAAGAAGGGGGTGCACTCGGACTTCATCCTGACCGGGGCTGGGGATACTTGTGGTCGAAGTCTACTCTTTAAAGGTTATTAATATCTTTTCTGATCTTCTTGTGGTACTCACTAAGGTTTCTATTTTGGTGACAGGTATTTACCAGCTGTTGCAACGGAAGTGGGTAGTTCAGATCTAACACGTTTTCAAGAAAGGGAACCAGTGCATGGACGGCCTCGCGTGTCTTGCTGGCGTTTGCAGCCCAGGCCTTTATATCTTACATGAGCCCCCGTTTGGAGGCCAGGAGCTCCTCTGTCGAGAGGCGCAAGACGCAGTGTACTCAAGAGCTTTAATTTAATTTAGCTTTGTAATTTTCTTTGGTAAACAAAAAAAAAAAAAGAAGAAAGGAAAAGACTTTCCCCTTCATTCTTAAATTTGAGAAATAAGAACGAATTACTTAAAATATATTTAATTTGATTTGAAAAAACATATTACTTAATCAATTAATAAAAAATAGGTAGACAAATTTTTTTGTTTAATTTGTCAATATGTAAGATCATTTTATATTTTATAACATGATTAATACATAAAACATAATTCACAATTTATACATTATTGTAAAACTTGATATTTTTCATGCAGTTTCCCTCAAATTGTTCTTGAAGCTAGTTCATCGCAACTATTATAGTCAAACACATGTTTGACCTCTAACGACACCCACATGAACAAGTTAAAAGAACTCTATAAGTGGTGTATAGAAAAGTAAGTAAGAAATACCAGGTCCTTTAAAACCTATGCCTATTTATAATCGAGTTTTAATCTTTTGGTAATTTAATTGAAATATAATTATAATTTCAATTAATTTTCAATTAAAATTATAATTAAATATCAATTAAACTTAAATAAAATCTAATATCTCATTTTGCTCCTTATTTATTAAATATCTAAATTTTAACCTTTAAATTTTCTCAAACTTTATAATACAGTCTAACTTAAATAAATCACATTTTCTCTCTAAAATTGTTCTTTGTCGGGGATAAATATAAATGATAACCTTGAATTGTACTGAATATTAGATATATTAAATTTCATTAATTTATTTTTATTTATCTAATTAAATAATTTATATTCATATATTAAGAAATGACGTTTAGTAATGCATTATAATCACCTAAATTACTAGTAATATTAATGTGGTTTTAACTAATCTTTTTATGCATGATTTTTTTGTATTCAACTCTTTTATTATACAATGTTTCAATTGGACATTGAGTGTATAATTAATGTTTGTCTACACTATTTACGTCTAATCACAACAGTGCTCCGCTATTAGTAATTGATTGAAAACTATTTCAAAGTGTCATTTTATCTTAACTGAGGTTTTTCTAATTCAATATTAATCAAGAACAATAAAACATTCTCCTTATTCACTTTAGAATGATAATCCCATATTGATAACCCAACTAATCTAAATAGTTCAAACTACATCTAATAACCACCAATAGAGCTATCCTTGATAAGAATATGCCGTAAGTCGTATACAAAAAGTAATAATCCCTATATGAGATACTTTAGAGACTTCAAGTCAAAAGATTACTTATGCAATCATCATAATGAGCATTTTCATAAGCAACATGTAATTTTTCAAATAGAATTCTCATATCAATTTAGTGAACCTATTCTCCAATAAACACCTACAAATTTGTTTAAATATCTCCTTAATTTAATCTATAGGATATATTATTTCTTAATTAAAAAATAGAACATATATTATTTGTTGATTATTAATGTTTAGGCTCATTAGAACAACCAGTTATTAATCTAAATAATTATTTTACTAAATTAAAATATATATAATAGCTTGATTAGCTATTAATGCTACATTAGAACCTTTCTAATCTCAAAATAATACCATTCTAAGTAAAATATACCTTAACTAAGACTTACTTCTATCAAACTAAAGTTTATATTCATATGAGATTGAACTCAAAAAAATCAACTTATATATAAAATAATGGGTATGAAGTATATATCAAATATATCAAATATTAAGCACCTTTATTATATTATCTATGTACTTGGATTAAAATGTATAAACAACTCCTATATAAATCTCGGTAGATTTAATTTCTAGAATTAAGTTACTACCTTTTTATGTTTAATATAAAGTTGTTCTTAGACTATTATATCTTTACTATGAAAGTGTAAATTATTGTTTTAAATGGCCAATATGTCATTACATACTTCCACAAAAAAGAAAAAAAAATGCTCTCACTAACCTTTTTGTAGACATGATAAATCCACAAATTATCTCCAAAATAAAATCTTTGAATACATTATGAAAGTAAACCTTTCAACATTATATAACATTTTAACTATACTTTAAATGTATAAATAAAGGTATTAAATCCAATTAGATGTATTATCATGAGATTTGAACTTTTTGAACTCTTTCTCCAACTACTTATCTTGAGAGCCATTATGTTATAAGAATTCATTGAAACAAGCATTTTGTTCATTGGAATTTTTGAGATCACATCGAAATCCTTTTGGATATCTCATAACTTTATACTATCCAACTTATATTTAAATTTATTGGATAATATGTGCTTCAACTAAGTATCACATCCTAAATCATTAAAATTTACTCTTTTAAAGTCTTACCAGGAGTGGCTCAATATAATTGTTTGGGCTCAAAAAATTTCAAAATAAGGGTGGTGACCATGCATATTTGAGTTTGGCTATAAATTGCTCAGTTTACTCAATTTGGAGATAAAGGAACAGGAGGTTGTTCAATGGAACTAAAATAGATAAATATGAGCTAGCTCACTTTGTTTGTTGCTGGATTAGGGAGCTTTTTAAAACTCATATCTAAGAAAAAAAATGAATGTAGCATTAAAAAGAATATGGAGACTAGTTTTAGATTGATATTGATGTAGGTCCGCAGATGGAAATGTATTGGTTACTTTTGTATTGACTGAGTTGTACTTGTTTCTTTCTATCTAGTTTGCCATTATAAATGAAATTTTCTTGTACATTCTTGTAACTCCTTTAGAGTTAATATTTTTTTTAAAACGTGCCATTTTACACCAATTGTGAAATTTTGCTAATTAATTTATTTGGAAAGATCGAAGGTAAGTTATTTTACTAGGCTTATCTATAATAGAAATCAATATTATATATAATTATACAATATTTCACATTGTATATTCTTCTTAACATAAGACCATACTATTATGGAATTCAGTTGTGAATATATTTACTGTAGAATCTCATTTTTATATATAATTGAGAAATTGAAATCAATCTCATTAAAGTGCTTTAGCATTCACAATATTTAATTTCTACTTAGATTTAGAAAATTAGAAAATTTCAAAATTTCAAATTAATATTTTATTTAAAAATATGACTACATCTTATAGATTCATTAGTAAATTTAATGAAATACAAGTATTCATCCTTTTATGAATTGTTATTACATCTAACATATCATATGTGTGTGTGTGTGTGTGTGTGTGTGTGTGTGTGTGTGTATTCTTGTCACTTATGTTAAGCGTAAGCCTTCATTCATCCAACACATACAATTTATTTGTATAAACTTACATTAACTACTTTACTTAAAAATCTGTTTCTTATCATGTTTGAACATTGTAATAATATTGAATTTGAATTCAGCATCAAATACTCAAACACATAAATTAGAAATACGTATGATCTCTATCATATCTTGTATAGGTAAGAAAAGTTATGCATCAATTTTCTTTTAATGAAAATTCTTGTTATACCCAAAACAATGCCTTCAATTGTATCCATGTAAAGCTAAGTAGAAAGAAATAATTCTATTAAGGTACTAGACCATTCAACTTTACTTGATACAACTATTTGCATTGTGCTATCACATTGTTCACATCCATCTTATATGTTTTCATTAAAGTTTACGAGACATTAGTTAACTTAAAATATCATTACATTTTGTCAACTATATGATATTGGAATATCTTTAAAACTTTGTCATCAAATCCTCAACTGAGATTGTAGCAAAATTATATAATAGATATACAACTTTTTCTTTTAACTTTGAGAACTTTTCTTAAACTTATCCTATATCTAAGAAATTTAGTTCACTAAAACTTAGGATTAGTTATACTAAAGATAAATAATTCCTATTTTAAAAAATAAATGTAAAGAAATCAGTTAATATGTTATGACAACTAAATAAGATCAAGATTTAAATAATATATTTGGTTATTCCCACCATTTTTTCTACGATAATAGTTCTTATTACTATTTCAAAAATTATTTTAATATCTCTAGTAGGGTAGGACTCCATTCAAGTTTGGTTGAACATGAGTTACTCAAAAAATAAAATAAACTTAATTTAGGTAGATATCATCCTTATCAAGCATATCTTATATGACTTCTAGATCCATTAGGTGACAACTATTGCCAAAACATATTTTATATGTTATTCCTAACTTTGCCTTTAACTTCATACTATTGAGTTACTCATCCAAATTATACAAATTTAATTAAGACTTGTTAATTTAAGATAAAATATATTTTGGTTAAAGGAGCCTTAGAGTTACTTGATAAGCCTTATAAAATTTCTATTTGTTATAAATTTTAATATATTCAAGTTAGAAGTACTTAAAACAACTTTATTAAAATTTTAAATTATATTAATATCAAAACCAAACAAATTAGCCCTTATGATGGTCCTAGATTTAGACAATCCTATTGTTAAACACTATTAGTATTAACCTAAATCTAGGATAAGTATCTCCAAGCATAACTTATTTTAGCCTATGAATTTCTTTTTCCTAATTTAGAATAACCTATTGTTTCCCAAGCTCCTTGCTTCTTCCTCATTGGGAGACCCTAGCCCCGTGAGAAATCCTAGCCGCCCCTTTCCTGTACCAACCGGGGCCACTCATTGCCTGCATCTACGCTTTTCTCCAATCGCTTATCATCAGGTGAAGCGGCAGCCTCTTCTTCACATAGCTCTAGCAACACCCATGAAACCACAACTCAACCACAATAACAGGGAGAGAGCCATGCCAGAGTTCCACAAATCATTAACAAGTCCACCACTCTTTAATTCACTGGTGCCACAACCATTGGGATCTTAGAGAAGTATAACTAAAATACTCCTTCAGCTTTATTCCACAATATAAACACTCCTCATAATATCGGTAGAATCTTCTTCTTCTTGCCACTTCCAGCTCTTACGTAGTGTATTGTAGGCCACGAGCATGTGGCTAGATTTCTTATTGAAAATGCCAGTAAGAGTTTCAGTCACATGAGATGGTACATTATAAGTAAAAACCCAAATCGCTTTATATTTCATAAAATGGTAGATCTATAACACATAATAAAGCATGAATTATAAGTCATACCTTATTATAAAACTTGATCATTTTCTTACATATTACCTTAAACTATTCTGAAAAATGGTTCATTGTAACCACTATAGTTGTACACATGTCTGTCGTCTAGCGATATCTGTATGAACAAGTTAAGAAAACTCTACAAGAGATGTAAAGAAGAGTAAACAATAAGTGTTAACTCATTTAGAGCCTCCGCTCATTTATAATAGGGTTTAGACTTATTGATAATTTAATTGAAATATAACTTTAGTTTAAATTAAACTTTAATTAGAATTGCAATAAATTATAATATAATATCAATTAAGCTAAAAAAAGAATCACCATTACAATCTTACATATTGTTTTTTGCTTTCTCTCTTCCATAATTATGATACTACCCTTATTTACTCTAATTTAATTTTCTATTTCTAGTAAAGATTTTTTGGACCCCGTCTTCGAGGCCCAACATTCGAACCCACACAGCATAGAGGACCCAAAACCGAACACATATCGATTACAAATAGGGGAAAAACTAAATTAGAAAATTTGG
>JAOSBP010000009.1:2826670-2837656 GCA_027563825.1 Erythroxylum mucronatum
GTTTAACGGACACTCACGTCCGTTTAACGGACATGGTTTAAAAATCAACATTCTTGAAATTATCAAGAACAGTCAGGGTTTAAGGCTTCAGTCAGTGTAAGCTCACCACCAAAGTGAGTTGATAGCCAATGTCAGGTAACAGATTAAGTATTCAGTCAGCCAGCGGTCCCGAGAGTGGGCCGTCAGCCAGGGCTCACCACCTGGACCAGTCGGGCCTCGGGTTCGGGGTCCGACACTTTTCCTTAATAGCCTTGGAATTTTCAATTCTTCTATCATATCTCACAACAATCCTATAAAGATCCAATTGCATTCTCCTAGTTTAAAAGTAAAATCTCCATTTAGATTCCTCAATTAAGGGATATGAGAATTCAATGAGGACAGGGATATCTTAGTCAAATTAAGGCCATGATGTTTACAAACTAATGAGAAAGTTGCATTACATTTGAGAAGACTTAAGTTACTTCATAAAAAGCACTTTAACAATGATATACAAACCACTATTTTTGAAGATGAAGGATAATTGCTCTCTTACTAGGAGGAAATTTATGCTAATCCTCTTACAAGTAGAAAGAGAAGTTTGCCCTAAATGATTATCTCTTTGAACTAGAAGCTTATAATTCCCTAATAAAAAAATGTCAATAGTTAATTAGAGTCAAGAAGGGAAGAGTAATTCTACATATTTCATTAATGTCTTTTAAGAAAGAAAGAACTAAAGCATAATAGGATGCTTAGATGATTATTTTAATCTTAAGCAATATGAAAGAGAAACTTAAAAAGATTGCTTTCAATGACCTCAAAGGCTTTTTTGGAATTGAAACTAACTCTGCTTCCTCTGTTCAGGCATTAAGAACCTTCATCACTCACTTTTTTCCTTATGATTAACTAGATATGCTCAACTCCCCTATGTCCATAATAGAGATTGAAAAATTCTTTATTCCATATGCGTCCCAATAACGTCTCAACACTAGATGGTTTTTTTGCTTCCTTACTCCAAAAACCCTAGGGACTATTTAGAAATCTAAGTTATCAAGACAATTGAAGGTTTCTTATACTTAAAGGAGCTAATTAAATAAATTAATAAGAAATTCCTATGTATCATTAGTTAGAAGTTCATATTAAATTTTTTTAAGGCTTTTAGATTTGTAAAGATTCTATGTTTAGTTGAATGAACAATATATCTCTAGCCTTACGTTTAGTGTTCTTCTTAATTGGGAAGTACCTATCTATTCAAAGGATTTATAGGTATTGGACAAGGTGACCCTCTATCACCCTATATCTTTATACTTTGCATGATGATCTAACTCGTCTCATCTACCATAATATTAA
Organism: Erythroxylum mucronatum; assembly: GCA_027563825.1. Taxonomy (NCBI): domain Eukaryota; kingdom Viridiplantae; phylum Streptophyta; class Magnoliopsida; order Malpighiales; family Erythroxylaceae; genus Erythroxylum; species Erythroxylum mucronatum. The sequence goes on from JAOSBP010000009.1 coordinate 2,827,997, forward strand.
TCATGGTATTGCCATCAAATATCATTACAAATGTGAGGCTATGAAGTTATTCAATTTATCATTTATTGATGACCTCATTCTAGTCTGTTGAGCAAATAAATTCTCCATCACCACTTTCATGGAATCACTCAAAGCTCTTTCTAGCCTTATAGTGAAATATTCTAAAAGTTAGTTCTTTGTATTAACTAATTTTGGTAACATATCTCAAGAATTGTGAGGTTTAACATGGTTATGTTGGATCCCGCTTGTTTCTAGAATCCAACTCTTGCTTTGATACCACCTCTGTTGGATCCTGCTTGTTTTCTGAATCTAACTCTTGCTCTAATACCACCTATGTTGGATCCCGCTTGTTTCCAGAATCCAACTCTTGCTCTGATACCACCTCTATTGGATCCCGCTTGTTTCTGGAATCCAACTCTTTCTCTGATACTACCTATGTTGGGCACCGATTTCGGAGTCCAACGCTTGCTTTGATACCACTTATGTTGGATCCCGCTTATTTCCGGAACCCAACTCTTGCGACAACATGAACGTGTTCACATTTCCTTGAAGGGTTATTGCATTGAACCCTCATTATCTATCAACAGTTCATCTTCATTATCATAACATCTCAAAAATTTTCCTCACAATTTGCTCAATGGTGTGTCCACACAAATCAATCACCATAATCAAACTCATTTCTCTTGTTTGTGAACAGAATTTGGAAATCTTCAAACCAGAATTTCAATTTGACTTCTTCAAAGAAATCATAACTCTAAGTCTCTAGTTTGTTTTGAAGAAAGAATCATCATACAGATCTCTATAGAAGAAGTTATGCTTAAAAAGCCTAAGCGTGTTCAGACCCCAATTATGCTCTTCTAACCGATGCCTCACTTTCTTTCCATCTCACTTTTTCAAATCAACTCCAAAAGACACAACTTTTCATGGGGAGATAGAAACATGTCTTATGAATCTATGGCTTTATGAATCACTTTATTTGGAGGTCTGATGAGGAAGTTATGCCCCAAAAAATCCAACATGTTTAAGTCCTCAATCATGCAGTAACATGTCTTAGCGTGATTGCCATAACTTTCACCAAAGATGTCTGATTAATTTATTTCTTAGACCATTTGAAAGCGAACATCAAGATCTACAACTTTTATGAAGATCACCAAGCAAGATTCTGCCTCTAAAAGGGTCAAATATCGCGATTTACTAAAGTTATCCCGTGAATGTCTGTTTAATGGACATACATGTCCGTTTAATGGATATTGTCGGGCCTGAGGGCACTTTTTCACCCGAGAAGGTCCGTTAAACGGACATGGGTGAAGCTGAGGGTCCTTTTTGACCCGTAAAGGTCCATTAAAGGGACCTAAAGTCTGTTAAACAGATATGGGGGTTTCCCAAACCCCTCCAAAGCCCCTCCAATGCTTCCTATATCTAATCTAACATCATATTCACTCATAATCTTCCCAAATTCCACTCTTTTAGTGCCAAATCACTTCATAACAAGTCAAACACCAAAGTTATCATATAAAACTCTCAATTCTCAACCCATTTGGTTCATCAAATCCACATATTCCTATCATTCATCATAGTTGTCCCATACACAAATCCTATGCAACATCATAACTTGTAACAATCATATCTTTCCATTCCGACATCCAAAAATTACAAACATTATAGCATTGGAAAGCTAGAAAAATCATCTACAACTTACAAGAAGACAATTTTTACCAATTCTACCTAGATAATTCCAGAATTTCCCTTGAATTTAGAATACAATCCTACCCTTATGAAAACTTTAAAATTGTCCCAAATTCACTTCTTTAACTAAGGCAACATCATTCTTAGCCATGTGAAAACTTGCAAAACCTTCCCAACTTTACTTCCTCTATTACAACATCATTCATAACATTCCTATGTGTCTTTTCCATAATGCCTCAATTATATATATAACAATAGTTAATGTTCAAGATTCATTAACTCAAGCGAAAAACTTCTTCAAATACATCTAATTCCAACTCAACTCATATCATCCATACACAATTCATATTTCATATCCATACACAAACCCATATTTCATTAACATCATAAAATAAAAGTTTACAAGCTTTATTGGCATATCATGCCACAATACATCATTTCGCAAAATCCCCAAATTACACAAGATACTTGAATGATAATTACTCAAAATGCAATTACAACTTTGTTTTACATAAATTACTCCAAAACAAAACAAAACATGCAAATTCAGATTTACACCTTGATTCACTTTCACTTGATCTCTTGCTCATCACCTGAATTGGGGAAAGAGAGTGGGGGTGAGTTTTAAAAGCTCGTGGGTAACATGCTTATAACAAATAACAGGCAAAACCGTTCAAAAAGTTCCATCTCATAGAAAATTCTTATTAAATCATAAAATACATGTTTCTCAAAATTTTCGTCATGTGATTAAAATCACAAACACAATTTATGCATTTTCAACTTGTTCACAAAATCATAAACACATATGCACATCAGAAATGGTTTGGGTGGATCCAAAATAGAACGTACTACACATTTCCCCTAAGGGTCTTGTGTAGCCGTGAACAGAACGTACTAACGCAATCCCACATAATGGTTTTGCATAGCTGTGAACTTATGGGAGTCCACGAGGGAGCTCCATGCCACTAGCGGGCAGGTGGGAGAAGCCTTTAGACAAGTGCACTTGACTTAACTTAGGGGACCACCACAAACCCACATAATATGTAATTCGTGACTTGAAAGCCAATTGCCCAAATGGCAACATTTTGAAAACTTGTTTTTCATGTACATGCCATTTTTCGAAGAACCCCTTTCATGTAGCAATTCGCAATGCATCATCAAAATTTCATACATCAAACATGTAGCAATTTCTCAAATCAATCAAAAGCAATAAAGGCAACATTTAATGAAGTAATTGAAATCATTTTACATTCTTGATTCGGATAAAAACATCAATGGCTCATTAATCAATTATAAACATGAAACGCACCTTGACTCCTTGCTAATACTTGCTCCTCTTTCCTTCTTTGATTTCCTTCAACATTAACAAAAATCTCCAAATCAATGGACATTCTAATTGAGAAACCCAAAGAAATAATCACCAAAATTGATCTTAGAAAACCTAAACCCATACTTTTCTTAAGTTATATGAACTAAAACACTTTCAAAAATCCAACAAGATTTAAAATCCCACTTACCATAGATCTTCACCAAGTAAAGAGTTTGTTGGCTCATATGGAAGCTCTTATCTTCTTCCAACTTTTTCTCTTCTTCCCTAAATTCCTTCTTGAAAGCTAAGCAAATATGAACCCTAGTTTCTCTTTCTTCTTTTTCTCCTCTTCTCCATGATCTCTCTCTCATTTCCCTCTTCTCTTTTTTCTTTTCTTCTAATGTTCTTGCTTGCTTCTTCCTTAAATGCAAGCCCACTCTTCTTATTACAAGTTTGCCATTAATGAGTGACCAATGACCAATTTACCCTTACATGTAAGCCTTGTAACTTAAATGGCTTAAGTGGCTTGCAAATTTTGCCCCTCATGAAATCTTACTACCTTAATACTATAATTCATTCAACTTATGTCATAAAAATCTTACTCACATTAACATGCTAATTAACTCCACACAATAAAATAATTAATCTAGGAAGACCCCAAAATTATTTAAATCATGCTTAACTCCTTCCAAAAATCAAGACCTTTTTCTAATCATATAATTGAAAGAATTTTATAGCACTTCCTTCTAGACAATTGTTCCTCATCGTCTTAATTTTCTAATGACATCAAAATTGTTCAATTTGGTTCAATAGTCTAAAAGTTATACCCCAAACACTTTTAGATTGTTCTTATACTAAAGCAATATTCTATGCTTAACTTCTATCCAAAAATTGATATTCCTAGAGACTGAATTAAAATTCAATTTCATCAGACAATTTGTAGCCTTATCTCTCTAGTTTAATACAAATTAAGAATCGTCTCATTTGGATTATTAGAGCAAAAGTTATGGCTAAAACACCGAAGCATACTTAATGAACATGTTTCAACTACATTTTTCAACTGTTAACTTCCAACATTTCACATATAACTCATCTTGTACCTAAACCATCTTTTCTATTTCATTTCAAATTCAAGAATTCTCCTTTTCTCTACACATGAATAATTGCCAATACTTTCTCATTTAACAGTTCTAGCTTTCAAGAAAAGTTCAGGGCCTAACAGGTTAACTATTCTAGATCCATCTTTTAAGCATTTGGGAACATATCTAGATTGACCTAAAAAGAATTTTAGCCTCTTTTTAGCTCAATCCTTAGAAGAATAGGAAGCTATAAGCATAAATTACTTTCTTACATAGGGAGGATTTAGCTCATAGTCTCTATCCTTAATAATGTTCATATTTACTAGAGTTCTCATCTTTCTTTTCCTATGAAACTAATAAAAGATATTGAGAGAATCTTTAAGTACTTTGTGTGATCTGGAGGTACTAATAACACTAGCTTAGCTAAAGTTTATTAAAAGGAGATATGCTTACCTAAGGCTTAAGGAGGGTTATAGATCAGATCCATAAGAGCCACTAATAAAGTTCTTTTTTTTGAAATAATTTAGAGACTCTATAATGATTTAGAGTCCTTTTAAGTTAAATGGATGAATGAGGAATGTTTAAGAGGAAACAATTTTTCTAATATGAAATAAGTGATAATTGTAAATTGCATCGTGCTTTAGGGCATAGTTTGATATGTGTTTAGCCATTAACTTCATCATTTAGTATATGTTTAGGTTAGAATTGTGTTAGTTTGTTAATTATTTGTGTTTTAAGTGCTTTATAGGTTTGTACAAGCTTTTGAGCTTAAATATTATGTTTATGAGTTACCTTGATGTGCTTGCTAGTAATTCAGGGTCAATATCAAAGAATAGAGGAGTTTTGGAAGACATTCAGGCAGAAACAATGACCCACGTTTGTGACAAAAGGCTCAAATGTGACAGGCCACGACGCCCAGTCACTTATGAACTTCACATTTCAAGGGATTGTTTGGACTTTTCGGGCCCCAGAAAGACCCTAGGGTTATCCAAAACATAAAAGACTATTTAAAGAATAGTAAAAGGAGCACAAAGTGGCTTTTTGCAACAGCCACACTTGAAACCCTAAAGAGAGAATAATGAGAGAGAGAAAGAAGAGGAAGACAAAGATGACTCTATGTACTTCCCACATCGCTGCCTTCTGTCATCTATTCTAAGTCATTATTTCCTTTTCGTTTCGATTTTGTTATGATAGGATTTGGAATACTAATGACGTTCTAAACTCTCATTCAGGATTTTATTTTGATTTAATGATAATTTAGTCGATTGTGTTTATTGGATGAATGTCGTGTTTTGATTACGTTCTTACATAATTCAGTAATAAATTGAGAGGGTGAACTGAATGAAAAATGATTAAATCGGATTAAAGAGAGTTAGGTGATTTAATAGAAACCAAAACAAATCATATTGGTAATTGTGTGGAAAAAGATCTCATGTGATGTTCCGATAGTTTATTAAAGTGATTCAAATATAATTAAGGTTTTGGATAATTTGTGAATTGAGAGATTGCAAATTTCATAATCTTATTAGGGTTTATTGGTTATAACTTGAGAGAGAGTAATCGACTAGGTTAGCATAGTTGACAATGGAAATAAAGTTTGAAGAAGCTATGGAAGTCTCTGTTTAAGAAGCTAAAGAAGAAGAGGAGATAAGGGAGAATGAGGAAGAACCAAGAGGAGAACAAATGACCCTCTTATTGGCCAAATTGTTGGATTCTATGGAAGATTCAGGGAGTTCTATTATTCCCTGTTTTGTTAACAGTTCACTCAAAAAAAAGGACTTTACTGAGCTTAATTGGTTTTCATAATTTTATCAATATTGTCCATTTGATCATTTTGCAATTTGTAGCTTACTTATAGGCTACAAAACTGATGTTGAACAAAGGGGTGGAAGCAAGCTGCTAATAATTGATCTGGACTGAGTTTCCAATGATACAAGGTCAAGTTAATGATCATAAATTAGCACGCTCAGTAGTTAGATTTAAATTGTTATCTTTAGTTAAATTTTTTTTAATTTTAAATAAAACTTTAATGATTTGAAATGATACGGGATTACTAATTCTCTTACTCTCTTTAAGCAATTCCAAGATAAGACAACAATCTCGAGCATCAAACGGATTTGGTCTCAACATCTCACTATCATCATCTTCATCACCGTAAGATTTTGTTTCTAACCTTTTTGTTTTAAATTTAGTCTTTATTTTTGTTTTGTTTTATTTTATTTTATTTCCTTCCATTTGTATTTGTTTGTCTCCTCGCATTGAGAACAATGTGTTATTCAAGTGTAAGGAGGGTTGTGTGTTTTGTTTTGAGTGTGATTGTTGCATATTATTATGTTAGTGTGTTTAGGTTGCATATTGTGAATTGTGTGAATGTATCAATGGCTTAGATGGAAGGAAATCAATTTAAGTTTGAATATAATCTATTTGGTTGTGAAGAGTCATTAGCTCACGAAATTAGTGATTTGGGTTCTTTGGCTAAAACATGTAAGTTAATTAGGATTCAGTGTTAGTTTATCACCCTATAAGTTGTCACATTCATTTATAATTTTAGATCTTTCGTCTAAATAGCTTTGCTAGAACTTTTTCATAAAAACGAGTAGCTAAAGCAATAAGATAGGCATTAATAAAAAAAGAAGAAAAAGTGTTTAAAAATTTTAAATAAATAATTATTATGTTGACCTTCAGGTTATGAATAGAGCTAGTAGTCAGTTGAGAACGTGATGTAGCTAAGTAATCGGATTGACACGTATCACAAATATGTGACTTCATGTCAAAAGGCTATAATGACGTACCAACCAAGCAACTTACTAAAAACATGACTTAGTCGAGTAACCGGATTGACCTTCATCACTATTGTTTGTCTTCGTATAAAATGACTAGCTCCATGTCCACAAAAAGTAATGAAAAAGAATGTTATGTAATAAAAACCTACCGAACTTGTAAGTAGCTTAACTTTTCATGAAAACGTACTTGGGTTTATTTACAAAGTTTGATTGACCAAATAATTATTAATGTGTGTGTACAATTGAAAGGGGTGAATAAACTTGACATTTGAGTTCTGATTAATATGTATATTTAGTCCAGAGTTCCTAGCAGATTTTGCATGTTAATAATTTGGAACAACTTGAATGATTGTGTTTAGAGTTAAATTTGTTTCGTGAAGTTGAAGTCATTACCTCATTATTGCATTTTGTGCTTTATGTTTTTATGTTATTTATTGTTTTGTTTGCTTGAGGATAAGCAAACGTTTAAGTGTGGGGATGTTGATAACTGTAAATTGCATCGTGTTTTAGGTCATAGTTTGATATGTTTTGTTAGGTTCCAATCATGCATCTCATACATAATATATATCAAATATACGTAGCGGAAAATAAAATGGAACCTCAAAAACTAGATATACTCATGCATATAGATATAGAAAAACGAAAACATGAAATGTAAGATGTTTACATACCTTTCCGATTTTCTCCTTCATTCTTTAATCTTTTTCATATTGGGTTGTCGTAAACCATAACAATCAACGTAGACTGTCTCTAATGAAAGTCCACATGAAGATAAAAGGATGAAACCTTACTAGGAGATGGCTAGAATTCTTTCTTTATGCTAGTAAAGACAAGAACTCTTATGAGAGTTAGAGAGAAAAAGAGTGTGTGTGTAAGAATGAACCTTTCTTTTACTTGTATCTTACATAAGATGCACGAAAATGATCTCTATTTTCTGCACCATTTGGCCTTCCATAACCCCCATCACTAGTGGGAAGTTATAGGAAGTTAATGGTCATGAATAACATGCATTAATGGAAGTTATGAGAACTTAATGACCATGAATAACATGCATTAATGGAAGTTTTTGGAAGTTAATGACCATGAATAACATGTATTAATGGAAGTTTTGGGAAGTTAATGGCCAAATTGGCAGCGAACAACAATTGTTTCTAATCCATTCTATGCAATGTTTTCCACCACGATCACATCGCGATACAATCTTGAAACTCTCTCTAATATCTTGAATCACCATTTAAGACCATTTTACTCATCCTTCGGATCTCCTTTGTGTGTGACCCATTAGGTTCTTGGTTATGTTGGCCACTTAAATTAACACTTAATTCAAGTAAGTCAAGAGCGGTATTTAGCAACATGTCATGACACCCAATTGACCAAAAAGTTAGTGGTTTGACTACGAACCCTTCCAACGCAGTGTTGTCATACAATTCATCCTTTCACCATCAATACCCACTTAGTTCTGAGTATGGTTAAAGTATCAACTCCCACTAGACTGACTATGTCACATCTAGTCCATGTGATATTATATCTTGTCCTGAGGATCTCATGACACATATTTACTCTGGCCAGAGACTACCAATTAATGAACTAGGCAAGAGGCCATGGATATCATCTCCTTCTATCAGGAGTGGTGAATCCTTTATTGGTTACTCAATTACCTCATAATACCTCAAGCTATACCCAATCACCACGCTATAAGTAACCCTTGAAAGGTACCGATGAATGGAGTCAATGCACAGGATCAGTATCTGAGATATTCTTGAGCACCTCAAGTCAAAGGATACTTGCATCATTGCCATGATGAGACTATCATTGACACTGGAATAGAATATCCATATGATTGTCTCATAATAGGTCAATCCAATGTACTTACTACCTCTAGTAAGCATCCATATCTCAACTCTAAATATCTTATGTTTAAAGTTTTTAAGATCCACTGCTTGATCAAATTAAGGAGTTTGACATGTTCTAATCTATCTGGATTAATGATGTCCAATCTTATTAGTCCTATGACTAGGGATAATTTAGATACTGACATAATTTCACATGATAATATTGCCATACAATTCTTCCTTTCACCATCTATACCCCACTTAGTTTTGAGTATGGTCAAAGTGTCAACTCCCACTAGATTGACTATGTCATATCTAGTCCGTGTGATATTATATCTTGTCCTAAAGATCTCATTACTCTATGTATCATTGAAGACTCTCTTCATGACACATATCTGCTCTGGCCAGAGGCTCCCGATCAATGACCCTGACAAGAGGCCATGGATATAATCTCCTTCTATCAGGAGGGGTGAATCCTTTATTGGTTACTCAATTACCTTCGAATACCTCAAGTTGTACCCAATCACCACCCTATAAGTAACCTCTGAAAGGCACCGATGAATGGAGTCAATGTTGGACCCCGGTTACCGGAGCCCAACTCCGGATCATCTTACATAAAACTTAGTCATTTTACCTTGTAGGGTTTATACCGTTTAACCCTAATTAGCCGTTTTTTTTGAACTATTTACATTTTGAAACCCTTAATAGACATGAATCATACCTTGTTCACATTCTATCGTCTCAAATTTCACTTGCAACATCTTCAATGTCGGGCCCATTCAAAACATGTCTCATACTTGAACTCAACTTGTTTACTTGCAGTCCAAGGGGGGAGGACTTGGAGAACTCAATAATCAATTGACTTCTTCCTAGTATCATGGTACAAATCCCTTGTTTAATTTGGCACAAGAAATACCTTAATTGGAATTTTACAACCCAAGATACGCTTAAAAATCCAAAGTTCATTCGTA
>JAOSBP010000009.1:2838527-2858347 GCA_027563825.1 Erythroxylum mucronatum
TTTGGTAAAGGAAGTAATTTGAAGACGGCAGAAAGAAAACTCCGGAAACTGAAGGCGAGAAGGTGCAAAGGAAAACGATGGAAACTGGAGTAAGCGTGAAGAAACATTAATGAAGTACGAAGGCCCATATTCATAGAAGATCAACGGATTGGACGTTCCAATTGATGCTCGACGTGTGGTAAACATTTGAACTATCGCGAACACGTGGCATAATCTGAGCCGAAGTAAGTTAGGGTTACTTGAAAACTACAACGGCGCGCCAAGTGAAAGGACATGCTTGGTGGTTGCGTGACAGTTAAAGGGACGCCCCTGACAGCTGTACAGTACTCAAAGGGACGTGCGTGACAACCTGTCAGATAGCATGAGTCGCCAGTAATGATCGTGCCTAGCGCCTCTTTAAGCCTGGTCATCCGATCGACCAGTCTCGCCATTACACATACCCGACCGACTCTACACATACGCCGTCATACTTGATCGACTTGCCATACTGTTATAGCCAATCGATCGTTCCCTTCTATCGGTCGCATAGACGCTACTCCTGCTCGGTCGGTCACATTACGCCATAATCAACTGGTCGGGCCTAGCACAAGCTGTCCACAAAACGCGCTGTTTCCTATTTATATACTCCCTCGACCCTTCCCTGGGCTGAGACTCGAGGAGTAGGGGGCTTATGGTTGGGTCGGCTGTGCTAGGTCCAGATCCATTCACACCTGTTCATGGCCCGTTCGGCCCACCAGTTGCTAGACTCCCATGCAAACATAATGATCTACGTAAATCTAGTATCCACAACATATATAAGGTACTATTCCCATCGGATTAAGGTATGAAAACCGCAACCCTAGCTGTTGTTTAAGATTCCCAGCCACCTAAACCTCGAAAGGTACTGACTTGAGCGTCGGAGGGGCCTTCCGGGAAGTAACCCCCGGTGTGCCTTCATCTGTTTTGCAGGAATCTTACAGTCAGAATCGCGCAAGTCATGGATCAAAACGATGATATTCCGGTCCAGCAAAATCCGGCTGAACCAGAGCTTAATGCTTTGTTCTCTAACTACTAATGTCTTGTAATTTTATTTGTATGATTTCAGTTCGAGTTGTAACTATTCAAACTAGAATTCTCTTTTGGGATAAATTAATCTAGTTTTCCTGTATTTATTTATTCATTAATATTTTAAATAGAAAATATCTTTCTAATCATGTAATGCCTTCTAAAATTTGTGATTTCCATTTCACATCTAAAAACTTAGATTATAAAATAAGGTTAATAGATGATTCAATAATTGAAAAAGAAAATGCTCACCACTTTAATTGAATGATGTATAAATAGAAAATCACTCAAAATTTTCTTTTAGGAAGTTTGAATATTGCTCAAGTCATGCATACATATGTACCACCAAACTTATTTATTGTTGAGCCTTTAAACAAACCACATTGTTGTAATTAATTAAGGATCCTTCACTTGTTAATTTGGTTTAATTTCCTTTTCGTCTACCAATTTTGTTTAGTAACATTTAATTTCTCGACCAATCTGCCCTTGTTAATAACATAAGAGACTAGAGATTTCAGTGTTGGAACTAATTCTTTGAAGAACAATTTTTAAATTTATTATTCGAAGAAAATGCAAACAAAGTCATTTGGGACTTATTAAGGGTGAAGAAACTTGAGGTATTTTGGCATGGAATCATTTGGCATAAAATGATTTTACCGAGAATCTCCTTTCTGTTATGGCTCACTATACAAAACAGGTTGAACATGACTGATCAGATAAGGTAATTGAGTATAAATTCCATGTGCCCTTTCTGTCAAAATTAGGAAGAATCTAGAGATCATTTATTTTTTTCGTGTGAAGTGACTAATAAGATATGGAGAGCTATTCTCATGCGCAACAGTTATCTTATCTAAGAGAACAACATTTTTGATGTTATTCATTGGTTATCATCTCAGTCAACAATTAAGATCTTGTCCCACAAAATAATGGTTAGTGTATGTGTCCAATCTGTATGGAAAGAGGGAAATGCTAGGCGTTTTGAATCCAAGTCCAAGCCAATAGACATTCTTATCTTTGAAGTTCTAGACAACATCAAAGAACTTGTGGCGCTACCTGGCATTGCCACCAACATCAACATTCTCTAATCTTTTTCTTTTGATCATGAGATATGTTGTTTAGCTAAATAGTATATGATGTATTCATGGGTTTAAAGGGTATCTCCTAGACGTGTTGTAAGACCTTAACTATTTTTACCATTAAATACATTTTATTCTTTCTTTTTTCAAAAAATAAAATTGCTACGCTTTTTGTTTATCTATTTTACCATCAAATAGTTAAGTAGACTCCAAGTTGCCCATACTGAATGTATACAAATTGCAAACAAACCAATCAAACAGTCACATTAGTTTGAGTTTTTAATTTCTAGAATTTGGTTTCATATAATCTTTTCTTTGCTTTAATCACATTAAGAATGAAGAATGGATGACTCGTATCGAAAGAAAAACATAAAATATGCCTTTTAAAAAAAATTATATTACATCATTAAATATTTGAGATAATTTATAAATATTTTAAATGGATATATTCTTAAATGAACTAGAAATTTCATAATTACTATACCCTTTAATGAAATGACACGGCATTAGAAGATTTTTGTTGGATCACAAAAGGAAAAAAAAGTGATAAATATTGCTTTTTTAGTCAGTGTTTTTAAACTCGAACCGGACCGGCCAGTCCGACCGGTCCAATTGGTGACCTTTCGGTGGTCCGGTCCGGGTTATACTTTAAAATCGGTTGTCAATTAACCCAGTTTGAACCGGTTAAAACCGGTCAATTTGACCAGTCGGACCGGACGGTCCGACAATTTTTTTATTTTTGTATTTTTTAAATATTTTTAATATTATATATAATTAAATATAATTATAAATTATTGCATAATTATTACGTCACACCGGTTCGACCGGTCGAACCGATCAAACCGGTGACCAGTAAGGCACCGGTTCAAAGACCGGTCCAAATTTTAAAACCTTGTTTCTAGTTCATGCCCCGTTATAATTGAAGTTAGACCCAAAGAATAGGTCCCTCTTTGATCATCCCATTTAACAAGAGATTGGCAATCTGAAACTGTGTTGCACGCGAAAGGAAAGAGAGCGTGAAGTTAAGCTCCAAAAGATAAACGATAAAGGAAAAAGACGGTCAAATTGACAAGTATTGGTCATTAACCCAGAAAAAAGGTTAGCAAGTGGTTGAGCTAAAGCGAATTATCACTCGCCCTCCGTTTTCGGCTTTGCTGTCTTCTCTTTTCCACTTTTCCCTTTTACATCATACATACTCTCGTCTTTGCTTCCCCTTTTACCAATTGCTGTATAGTTGTTGCAAATCATAAATGCGAGAAGTGGTTCATTCAATAGGAACCAATGAAAAGGTTTACTTAAGTTCTTTTTTTTTAAAACTTCGTACATAAATCAAAACCGTCTTCGTCACCAACCATGGAAGTGATAAGTTAGCAAACTTGCGATCACAAGAACTGGTCTATTCATTATTTGTACGAAAAGTTTTAGTGGTCCAAATATTTATGTGGAGCCTAACGGACGTTGGTTGAAGGTTCATGTTCATAATAAATGGTATGGATGGCTGCAAATACAAAAGGAACCTAAACTTTAGTATTTCGTTAATGTACACCTTTTTTATAATGGGTTAATTGCTAAAAAAAGTTTAAATTTTTCTGTTTTTCAATTATAGCTCAAACTTTAAAAAGTAGTAATAAAATGCTTAAACTTTCAATTTGTTTCAATTCTAATCCGACGTTAGTCACATCGTTATCTTAGCTGACGTGACACTGCTACGTATCAATAGACCTTCACTAATCAGACATGTTAGCGTCATTAGGATAAGCTAGTGTAATTGGTGAAACAACGTCGTTTCTTGTTGATAGTAAAACGATGTCGTTTCAAGAAAACTAAGACAACACTTCCTCCTTGTCGTTATCACTCAGATTGTAACCTAAAATCCCTAACTTTCTCTTAATCATGCACGAAATCAACTCACCCCGTCGTTGTTAATCTATAACCCATCCTAAATTTTCTCTCACTCACAATCAACCTGTCATCCTCAGCACTTCTCCCATTGTCAGAAGATCATTTTGTCCCACTCTCAGCCCTTCTCGCATTGCATCGCCAGAAGCGTGGTTTTTCCCTTCTCGATAGTTATCCATGTGAAGGTTAGGTATTTATTTTGTGGTTAAGATTTCATTGTCTTCTTTTCTGATAATGTTTGATGTTTTGCTAAAAGGTGTAGATGATGTAGCTATCTCTGCTTTGATTATGTCTCCTATTCTTTAATTCTTCATGCAAAAGGTTGTTATCCATCCTCGTCCTATGGGCATTACTCTTTTATGTCTTACATTACTTTACTTTTGGTTGTTTCTTCCTCATTTTGTTTAATGCTATGGTTATTTAAAGATGAATACACAATCAAACTTGACATTTAAAGATGAATGAATAAAGAGCTTGATTAACTTCATATGAATCTCACATAATGAAGGTGTTTATTGGATGCAAAAAGAATGCATTAACACTATGTATATTATATGTATTTGTAGCAGTAACAAATTAACTTGGAAGAAGCAAATGAGGTGTTTATTGGATGAAAAAGGAGTGCATTAACACTACATATATTATATGTATTTGTAGTAGTAACAAATTAACTTGAAAGAAGCAAATGAGCATAGTTTAGAACATCTAGAAGCAATGATTGGTAAGATAAGGAAGATTATTCAAGCAAAGAACTTATGTAGATTGCATTATTTAATTGAAATCAAAATATAAAAGCTTAACATCATTGTTTTTTTTAATGTAATTATGAGTACTTCTACTATGGAAGAGAAGGACCTAGCGTTGTATTGGATATATCTAGTTCTCAAATTTATGCCTACAACTCTTGAAGGCAAAAATTTTATATTAAGTCAAAAAGTTGCATAATCTAACTGTAATGGAATTTACACAACACAAGTTATGATTGTCAATTAATCTGTTGCGATTTTTGTAATGTTAAACAAGAAATGATGAGCAATAGATTATGGATTCAAAAGCTTAGCTTCTTTTTTATATATATATTATATGTTGGAAAGTTCATATGTAAGAACACAAAGAACATAGACAATGCAAAGTATATAAAATTGAAGTACTTTGAGATTCGAAGATATGAAGTAAAAATGGTGATGTTAAGTATGATTTGCTTGTTTTTAGGATTTCGAATTTTCCCAATTTGAGATTTATTAGTTGTTGCTTCTTTTTTTCTTGTTAGAATATTTATCATTTTGTATCTAGTCACACTGTCCCTTTGCAGATGTTGGTAAATTTTGAATTTCATTATGGTGGAGTGTTGAAAAGGAAGGAAAATAAATATGTTGGGGGTAAGATCAAAAGAAAAAAGAATATAGGTATTGATGAACTAAGAATTTTAGTTCTAAAAGGGATTTTTGAAGATAAAGGATATAAAGTCATCTCTATGTTTTACAAATTTCAACATGAGTCTATTAAAAGCTTGATGGAGTTAAGCTTAAAGCATGACAAGGACATGTTGCTTATGCTCCAAAAAATGGAAGAATTGAATTGCCAGAATGTTGAAATCTACTATGATCATGGTTATGAGAATCCTGCGACAGATGGTGAGGTATCAGAATCTAATGATTAATTGGAGCAAGATGAGGAGTTATTCCAAGTTGAATTGTAGGAAGATGAGGACTTCAATTTTATGCAGGATAGTGATTCTGAAGATGATTTAGTTGATGAGGAGTTCTTTAAAATTGATGATGAAGAATATGTTTTTGCTAGAAAAAATGAGAAGAGGTGTAGGAAGACTTAGCAAGTGGGTTTGATTTTGACAATTTTGTCGATGGTGTTAGTGGTAGTGGAAAGAATTTCAATGAAATTGGTGATCATTTGAAAGATATTAGAAGAGCAGAAGGAAGTTCGCATTATGGAAATAGTGATTATGATGACAGTGATGATGAAATTCAATCACCAGTTCTTAGTGATGATGATGTATCGATACCAAAGAATAAATACATTAGTCTTAATCAAGGGCAAGGAGCAGTTGAGCAAAGCTATAAGGAAGAATGCAATTACAAATTAAATGGTGAGATATTGTGCACAAATGGAAGCAGTTTGTGATGCATATTGTCCTTTTTAAGTGTATTCTAGCTTAATCAAAAATGAGAAAATGTTTGTTATGAAGAGCGCAGAAAACTCTCATAACTATAGTAAAGTGCGGAGGAATAAACAAGCTAGCCAAAAATGGATTGCGAATGAATTTATACACAAGTTTAGGAGGAGCCTAAATTAGCCAACTAGTGAAATGATGGATGGTCTTCAATTAAAATATGCACTCAAGGTCAATAAAATTCAATGTTATAGGGCTAAGTGGAAAGTAATTACCATGCTTCGAGGATCAATAGAAGGTCATTATGCGAAGTTATGGTCTTATGGACCTGAGTTAAGACGAGCTAACAATGATGGAAAGTTTATTATTGAAACTGATATTGACGAACATGCTAAGAAACCAATGTTCAAAAGATTTTATGTGGGATTTAGTGCTTTGAAGTGTGGCTTTCTTGGTGGATGCAAGAAGATTATTTAGTTAGATGGATCTTTTCTGAAGACTTTCCTTAATGGTGCATTATTATCTGATGTTGGTCATAGCGAAAACAATTAGATGTTTCCTATAAGTTGGGTTGTAGTTAAGGGAGAAAATTACCAATCGTGGAATTGGTTTTTGAGCATTTTGGTTAAAGATATCGACATAAGTGGAAATTCATGGACTTTTGTAAGCAATCAATAGAAGGTAAACTTTAAATATTCATATATCTAATGTTCATTTCTTTCGATCAACAATGTATTAATTTATGTAATCATTTTTTTACAGGGTTTAATGGAAGACTTAAAGAATTTGTTTCCAGAAACTGAACATAGAAAATGTACCCGTCATGTGTATGCAAACTAGTCTAGTGTTCATAAAGGGCACACATATAGGACTTTATTTTGGAAAGTGGTGAATTGCACAATGATAGCGCGTCGTAATGCTAGTTAAAATAAAATAACTAGACCTACTACTATAGTAGTGGTGAGTCTATGTCGATCCAATAGAAAGAGTGTGTAAAGTTTTCGAAATGGGAGGGGGGGGTTGTGGGTTTTGGATTTAGAAATAAGAAAACAAAATAAAACTAAAATTAACTAACAAAAGCAATTTAAAGAAAACATATAAGAAATGATAAAAGTGGGGAATCAACTATTAATCGTGGGTTAATAATTAACCCGAGTTTTCCCTTAGGTAGTGTTTAATCAAGATAAATCGTTAATTAAACCTAACAACCGAATAACCTAAGATACGATCTTTAGATTCAATTAGGTAGTAGCATTACAAATTATAAAAACTGATTAATCAAGGCAACAACAACATACGATCCGTCATTTAACCTAGGTAATATTATCCCTAATGATTACTAATCATTAGTCGCTACACATGAATTTCAACATAACAATTACAAATTATATCAAAATTCTAGTAATGGGTTTGCAAATAGAAGAATCAATGAACGCGTTAAAATTATCTTTTTATAATACCCAATGGATTCATTCACAAATAACCAAACAATAACGAAAATATGATTATCCATACACAAAACGCAAATCAATTAACATAGGATAACATAATCAATTTCTAATGAGAGAAAGAAATAACAAAGATAGTCAAATACACTTAACCTAGGTCGTCAATGTCGATGTCATCTCTGAACTGACATTGGGAGGTCTAGTCCTTCATGGGTCTCTCCTGGTTAAGAGCTTCCATAGCCCTCTTTATGCTCACCTAAGAAAATGCTTCAGCCCGCGAAGAATGTCCTAACTAAAGCCCTCTTTGTTATTGTGCCTCCTCTCTATTCTCTACTCTTTGCACTATTGTTCTATTTTTGAATTATTTTCTAGTCCATCCACATTGTTTTTTGTGTTAAAAACCTACGGACCTCTTCCATTGAATGTAGACATTGCTTGTGTTTAACGCAAACGTTTGTGATGAATACAGACATTGTCTGCATTTTACGCAGGTGTTTGCGTTAAACACAGATGTTGTCTACATTTTACGTAGGCATCTACGTTAAATGCAGACATGTAGATGTTGTTTGCATTTTACACAAGCGTCTGCGTTAAGCATAGACATCTGATTTGTGTTTTGCTCTTTCTTTCTTTGACAGTATTGCGCCGCATTTTCTGCTCCTGCTTTGGCTGTGCTGCATTTTGCTCCTTCATCTGCTATTGTTTTGATACTTTCCTTTATCCACCTGCTGCAGCCGTGGGCATGATTTTCCAGTAATTAAATTAATAACTTGCATGGCCATGCAAATCAATGCAAAATCATGCAGCCCACGTTCTTCTTCTTTGTGTTTCAATCTTTCTTGTCTTTTAATTTTCTTCTTCTTCCTCCATAAAGACAAGTAAAAATTACTCTTCAAAAAATGGCCAAAATATAGAGTTTTCGACTCACTTTAACTTCTTTGCTTCCGAATTGTACCTAAAATCACATATGAATCAAAGTAAGTACCTTAAGGAATTTCATGTCAATAATCGCTAAGTGTTATGGAATAATTTCATAATCAATTAAGCACCTATCAATTTCTCCCACACCTAGCTTTTGGTCGTCCTTGAGCAAAACATTAAAATTAAGTTCAAAGACCCAAAAACATTGACTTATTTCCCATATGTTCCAAGAATACGTAATCATAAACAAAGATGAATGAATTTAAAAAATCATAGCAAGAAGTTAACATTCCAAGCTTTTACTTATGATCATTCAAGCTTCATTATCTTCAAAAATTAAGCAATCTAATGGTAGACTCGGAAAATTTGTTTAACTATAATATATCAATGGGCACACTCATCACCATTCATGATCGTGACAATCCACAACTTTACATATCATTTCATTTCTCCACCACTAAAATTCACATGTAGAATCATAGATCAAAGAACTTTTCAAGGTTGTAATGTAGGTAAAGTTAAGGTGAGATGTATTGGGATCAAGTAGCATGAAAGTCATCAAAGTTAGTAAAACAAAAGTATCACTCAATTATTACCACCAAGTGTACAAGTTAACA
Organism: Erythroxylum mucronatum; assembly: GCA_027563825.1. NCBI lineage: Eukaryota > Viridiplantae > Streptophyta > Magnoliopsida > Malpighiales > Erythroxylaceae > Erythroxylum > Erythroxylum mucronatum. The sequence continues at coordinate 2,847,661 of JAOSBP010000009.1, forward strand.
CTCATCAAAAACTAGGTACCGTCAGTTGTGACGAATGCAACAATTATATTTCATAACCCAATTCAGCTCTTACACACAAACCACATGAAGCATATACCAATTTGAAGGAATCACTTACAATTGAGGACAATACATTGAAACCATAAAAAAGTTGGCCTTCCAAGCCAACATCTATCTCATATTCAACATGCTCCAATAACACATTCATTACAACTTTAGGAGGATGCATTAATTATGAATAAATTTGCAAACCACATATGCATTTCCTCCTCGATACATTTATGCAAACTCTTTTTCATTCTTTTTCTTTTTCTTTTTTTCTTTTTCTTTTCTTTTTTGCTTTTCTTTTCTCTTATAAAAATTAAAATAAACTACATCAACATCGGAATTTCAATGATAAGGCATAAAAAATCCAACATTATAACCAACCCACACATATGCATACCCCCACACTTATACTTTTATATATCCACAAACTCAACAATGAACAAATGTTCCACTAGCTTTATGGCTTGGTTATGAAATATGGTTAAGTATAAAGCATGTAATGTGGTTGACGCAAAAAGAAAGGCTAATAATGCTTAAGGGGGCTTAACAAGGGAAAAATCATATTAATGGGGTAAGCTATTTGGCTAATGTAGCTTATGAAACAGAGAATGCCTAATTATTTCCATGTAATGCATTTGATAAAAATATGGCCTCAAATAGAAACTTAAAGCAAAGTCATTATGTACATGTCATGAATGGCACACATTATTAAAAAACAATGAGACTGATAAGGATGTGTTAGTCCAATAAGGCTCAAAATCTCATCAGCTTTGTCTACCACTAATCACTACTTTTCTAAAGATAATGCATATTGACAATCACAAGAGTAAAAATACATGCTAAAGTTGCTATGAAGTTCTCTAGTCAATTCACACTCTAATCATGACTATATAATCCTAGAAGCAACATAAATTGAGAAATTGTTTATTTGTTTGTTTTATTATTTCTCTCATTTTGATTGAAAACTTAAAACAAGTAAAATAAACAAATTAAAAAACATACATGCATATAAAAATTAATACAAAAATGTAAAGAAAAGAATTTTACTTCCCTTAGGTTGCCTCCCAAGAAGCGCCTTTGTTTAGGTTTATTGGCTCGACTCCATGTTTCTTCCTCACGTGACAAAATTGTGATCTTCAGGTGTCACATGCGGCTCCTCCATGTGACGTTCTTCAGGATAAGGTCTCAATTGATGATCCGTCATATTCAACATCTTCCCTATCCTCTGACTTTCAGTCTTGACTAAGTCTATGCATTTTAGAAAGATCTTAAATGTCTCTTCTCCTTTTTCTTCCTCATTTAATTCCTTCAATTTGCTTTGTAAAGGTGAAGAGTTAGTCTAAAAAATAATTATGAACTCGGTACTCACCTCCGAGCTAAAAGATATGTCATTTTCTATTTCGAGCTCCTCCTTAACTTCTTCTTCACATGCAATTCCTTGAGTATTGCTCTTAGAATTCTCAACCTTTTCATCACTTTGTAAGATTTCCCCACTTACGTCTATAGGGTATGCCTCGGGTTGATATGGCTGCTCCTCTTCCATTTGTGATTCTAAGTAGTCGATCATCATTACCATTTCACCCATTTGGCTTAACAAGTTCTGGTTTCTAGACATTATATGTCTCATTTCCCGCTAGAACTATTGCAACTGCTATTGTAGGCTCTGTTGAAATTGGAGATTGTTAGCAATCACAACATTAATCAATTCTTCCAAAGATGTACCTGAGTGTTGTTGGCTCTCTGCATCTTAGAAACTAGACCAAGATTTCCTTTCATCCTGCGGGAATTGTAGGGTATTTTATTGAAGTTGTTGCATACTCTTTTCAAGCATTACAAGTCTTGATATAGTCGTCTAGAGGCGTACTTGAGTTCTGACAAAAGCTTCTGGTTTACACAGAAATTGTTGTATGTCCTGCAAACTATCATAGAAGTAATTCTGATAATTATCTCATCCATAACCAAAGTTAGGTTGATCAATCCAACCTTGGTTATATGATTGAGAATAAGAGTTAAAGTAAAAATTATTCCATCCATGATTTTTTTATTTTGTTAAATCATAAACACGACACTAAAAAACAACACAAAACTAAAAAAAGAAAGGATCACAAAATAACTAAAAAGAAACCAATTACAAACAAAGATATACAAAACACCAATTAAAGTCATAAACAAAAACTAAAACACCACATTCCCAGCAATGACGCCAAAATTAATAGCACGTCATAGCGTTAGTCAAAATAAAATAACTAAACCTATTACTATAGTAGTGGTGAGTCTAGGTCGATTCCACATAGAGTGTTTGTAAAGTTTTCAAAATGAAAGTAAATAGTGTTTAGGTTTAACGAGGGGGTTTTGGATTTAGAAATAAGAAAATAAAATAAAGCCAAAATTAAATAACAAAAGCAATTTAAAGAAAATATGTAAGAAATGATAAAAGTGGAGAATTCGATAGGGACCCGATTCTTTGGTTCATTCTCAACCTAAACCCTAACTAAACATATTTTATTGATTTGTTATTCTCAAACCTCTCTTAGCAACTATTAATCATAGGTTAATAAGTAACTTGAGTTTTCCTATAGGGAGTGTTTATTCAAGATACAATTGTTAATTAAACCTAACTACCAAATAACCTAGGATACGATCTCTAGATTCAATTAGGTAGTAGCATTACAAATTAGGAAAATTGATTAATCAAGGCAACAACCACATACGATAAATTTAACCTAGGTCATGTGATCCCTAATGATTACGAATCATTAGTCGCTACACATGAATTTCAACATAACAATTACAGATTATATCAAAAATCTAGCAATAGGTTTGCAAATAAATGGTTCATGAATGCATTAAAATCATCTTTTTGCAATACCCAATGGGTTCATACATAAATAACCGAACAATAACAAGAATAAGATTATCCATTCACAAAACTCAAATCAATTAACATAGGATAACACAATCAATTTCTATTGAGAGAAAGAAACAATAAAAATAGTGAAACTCACTTAACTAGGATCGTCGACATCGATGTCACCTTCGAACCGACGTTGAGATGTCTAGCCTTTATGGGTCTCTCCTAGTTAAGATCTTACATAGCCCTCTCCAGGCTCTCCCAAGAAAGTGCTCTAGTCCCTCCAAGAATGTCCCAGTCAAAACCCTCTTTGTTACTAGGCCTCCTCTCTATTCTAAACTCTCTACACTACTGTTCTATTTTGTGAATTATTTTTTGATCTATCTATAATTTTTTTTGTTTAAAACCTACATAACTCTTCTATTGAACACAGTGTTAAAGAAGTGCTCTAAAGGCAATCAGCTTTAGAACTTATTGTACAAATCATTTTATGATTAATAAAGGAAATTTTCACTATTTCGATGTTCATACATTTATGGATTTGTTGTTGATCTTAAATTGATTTAATGAAGTCCTTGACGTAAAACATAGCATGGAGGAAATCATGATGAGATCATGATAATGAGATCCCTATAATGTGTAATTATGTTAGTATCTAAACTTTCCCTGGTCATAGGATTAATGAGATGGGATATCATTAATCTAGATAGACAAGCACATGTTATACTCCTTGATTGGATCAAGTCGTAGATCTCATAAGCTGTAGACATGAATTATTTAGAGTTAACATATGGATGCTTACTAAAGGTAGTAAGTACATTGGATTGACCTACTATGAAACAATACTATAGATATTCTATTTTAGTATCAATGATAGTCTTATCATAGCAAGGATATCTCAGATATTGATCCTGTGCTTTGACTCCATCATCGATGCCTTTTAGGGGTCACTCATACAGTGGTGATTGGGTACGCCTTGAGTTATTCAGAGGTAATTGAGTAGCCAATAAAGGATTCACCACTCCTTACTCGGGAGTCTCTGGCCAAAGCAAATATATGTCATAAAGAGAGTCTTCAATGATGCATAAAGTAATGAGATCCTCAGGATAAGATCTAATATCACTCGGACTAGATGTGACGTAGTCAATCTAATGGGAGTGGACACTTTGGACATACTGTGAACCAAGTGGGGTATAAATGGTGAAAGGACGAATTGCATGGCAACATTGCTTATAGAAGGGTTCGTAATCAAACCACTGACTTTTCAGTCAATTAGGGGCCATGATGTGTTGCTAGCTACTACTCTTGACTTACTTGAATTAAGTGTTAATTCAAGTGGCCAACATAACCAGTAACCTAAATAGGTCACACACATATGAGATCCGAAGGATGAATAAAATAGTTTTGACTGGTGATTCAAGATATGAGAGAGTGTTTCGGGATTATATCGTGAAGTGATTGTGGTAGAAAATGTTACATGGAATGGATTAGAAACAACTGTTATTGGCTACCAATTTGGCCATTTACTTCCCAAACTTCTATGAATGTATGTTATCCGTGGTCATTAACTTCCCATAACTTCCATTAATGTATGCTATTCATAACCATTAACTTCTCATTAATGATGGTGGTTATGGGAGGCCAAAGAGGGCAGAAAATAATCATACTTTTTTGCCCATCCAAGTTAGTTGATGTTGCTCCATATGAGATATGGACTAATAAGGAACCTTATCATTCTCATATGAAAGTTTGGGGTTGTCCTGTTTATATGAAGCGGATTCAGTCAGATAAGCTTGAAGCTAAATTTGACAACTATCTATTTGTAGTATACCCTAAAGAAACTATTGATATCAGTTCTACCATGTTTAAGAATAAAAGGTGTTTATTTCAAAACATGCTATCTTTTTAGAGAAAGAGTTTCTTCTAAAAGAAGACAGTAGGAGCAAAATTAAACTTATGGAAGTTCAAGATGCTCAAATAGATGTAGATTAACTGCCTAAACCCGAGAATATTGTTCGTGTAGATGAAATGATAGTTCAACCTTCTGACACATAAGAAGTTAATAGGTTAGGTAGAATACATCATGTTCTCGAGAGATACGAATTTCTCATAAGTGAACTTAACAACATATTGCTCATAGAAGATGATGAGCCTACTACCTATAAAGAGGTTTTGAAGAGTTCAGAATCTAACAAATGACTTCAAGCTATGAAATCCAAAATAGATTCCATGTAAGAAAACCAAGTATGGATTTTGGTTGACCCATCCAAAGGGAAAAAACCCATAAGGTGCAAATTGATTTTCAAGAAGAAAACTGACATGGAGGGTAATGTAGTTACCTATAAAGCTAGGCTTGTAGCTAAAGGTTATCGTCAAAGGCAATATGTTAACTATGGCGAAATGTTTAGCCCAGTAGCTATGATTAAATCCATTAGGATACTTCTAGCCATTGTCGCTCATTATGATTATGAGATATAATAAATGGATGTGAAGACGTATTTCTTTAATGAAAACCTAACCGAGGATGTGTATATGACACAACCTGATGGTTTCATATCGATGAATGAAGAAAAGGTATGCAAGCTTTAGAAATCCATTTATAGATTGAAATAAGCATCTAGGAGTTGGAATATCCAATTTGATGAGACAATCAAAGAGTTTGGTTTCCCATAAATTTTGGATAAGTCATGTGTGTATAAGAAGGTTAGTGGGAGTGCAATCGTGTTTCTTGTACTGTATGTAGATGACGTATTGCTGATAGGAATTCATGTCTTAACTTTACAATCAGTCAAAATTTGGTTAGATAAGAACTTCTCTATAAAAGACCTTGGAGAAGCAACTTATATTTTGGGGATAAGGATTTATAGAGATAGATCTTAGAGGTTGCTTGGTCTTTCTCAGTCTACATATGTAGACAAGATGCTAAAGAGGTTTAGCATGGAGCAGTCCAAGAGAGGTTATAGTCTTTGAAGTCTCGAAGTTAGTGGGAAATAATACATTCGCTTCCAGGATACTAATTTCTATTTTATATAACACTTTCTAGGCTTGAACCTAGATTGACCACAAAATTTGCACTCTTGTAATTCCACATCATCTTCCTAATACAACATACATCCCAATTTGCAACAATTAATCTTTTCAACAAGCAAACCAAGACCCCTAATATGTTTCTTCATATTATAAAAACTATCAACCATTGTATGATCAGGAGGCAATGATTCATTATACCATTTAAGAATTTTATCAAAACTATGATCAGAAATATGCCATTTAGACTTTATGTTCAATATTCGAACAATTGAAGACAACTGAGTCATTGTCTCACAATTTGGCCATAATTCTTAGTCAGCTGAGTATAGTAAGTCAAAAAACTGTTTTGCATGTGGGTTTGGTTCTTCTTTAAGTTTTTCTATATTTTCATAAAAGGTATAACCGGCTGCATCATAAATCATTTGCTTGTAAGGATTTTCATTTACATCTACATTATTTGTTCTAAATCCAATCCCCCCTTTAAACTCATTTAAGTTCACTGACGATTGTACTTCAATACCCCTTGAGGTGCTACAAATCAATAGTTCCTTATGTTATGTCCACTCAAAATAATTTGGGACAAATCCTTTTCTTAACAAATGACCATTCACTTCATCAATAGGAAGGAAACGAATGTGTTTGCACTTTTTACATGGACATCTGATCTTTGGGTCATCCATATATGCAGGTTAAGAACATGCATAATGAATAAAAGCTTCAACTCCCTCAACAAACTCAGGATTAATGAAACCATTAGGTGTTAATCGTCTATACATACAAGATCTATCAACATTACTCATTTATGCAAAACTGTTAATTTAAAAGAGTGATTTCATAGTTAGTATCCTTCATGTTCCCTACGTTTACAGAACATCTAAACTTTACACAACATCCCCTAAGTATTAATTAATCAAATTAATCACCTACAATTGATTTCAATAATATGGTACATGGCATTGTTTACACTTGAGAATCAAGAAAGCAAGTTATTGCTATAACTCCTAGGCTTGTGGAAATTTTCACAGATAAGCCTCACGGGAGCTACATCACGAGTTTACAACCTATATATCATCCTAAGGGTTTATTATGCAAAGAACTATCTTATCTATTAAACGTATAAATTTCTTTTGTTAATACTAAGTTTGCATTAATTACATTAAAGTTGAAGTATTTACGTTTAAATTAATCACCTATAATTGATTTCAATACTATGGTACGTGGTATTGTTTACATTTGTGAATCAAGAAAGCAAGTTTTTGCTGTGACTCCTAGGCTCGTGAAATTTTTCACCGATAAGTCTCACAGGAGCTACATCACAATTTTTCAGCCTATATACCGTCTTAGGGGTTTATTATGCAAACAACTGCCTTGTTTATAAAATGTATGAATTTCTTGTGTTAATACTAAGTTTACATTAATCACATCAAAGTTGAAGTATTAATCAATTAAATTAATTACCTACAATTGATTTCAAAACTATAGTACATGGCATTGTTTACACCTGTGAATTAAGAAAATAAGTTATTGCTGTAACTCTTAGGCTCGTGGAATTTTTCACCAATAAGCCTCACGTGAGCTGCCTCATGAGTTTCCAGGTTATATACCATCTTAGGGGTTTTTATGCAAACAATTGTCTTGTCTATAAAACGTATGAATTTCTTATGTTAATACTAAGTTTGCATTAATCACATCGAAGCTGAAGCATTAATCAATTGAGTTAATCACCTACAATTGATTTCAAAACTATGGTACGTGACATTGTCTACATCTGTTAATCAAGAAACAAGTTCTCACTGTGACTCATAGGCTCGTGGAATTTTTCACTGATAAGCCTCATGAGAGTTGCATCATAGGTTTCTAACTTATATACCATCCTAGGGGTTTATTATGCCTCAAATCATCCATAGGCATTTAAACTCATTCCACACACAGTAAATGCTTATGTAATGATACATCTACTCATCAATGATTCAAACATAACCTAAACATAAATAGTTAGACTATTAAGAAGAACCAAAAAACTCATCAATGATTATAAGAATATTCTAAACAACACAACATCATGACCTCCTTTGCGTTCACACAAAACTCAAACACATCTAATTAATGTATTATTATAGCAACACATACAGTAGATATTAGTCGTCCAACTACAGATTACAAAGAAGAGGGATGAGCGACGCTCTTCAACACAAAATAAGGCTTGCAAAAAAAATCATATTAGTTAATTGGTGGGAATGCACCACTATTTGGAAAGGATTACAACCAGTATAAAAATTTGCTTTGTCTTCAAAAGTATGCAAGATAAAACAAAGACATCATGAACATCAATTTAAGAATTTCGAAGTTCAAATCCATCAAACTCTTTTTTGCACAAAGCTAAAAGAGAAATAGAGTTGGTTCACCAGAGGGAAAAGGAAAACCAAGGGCTATTTCCTGCATTTCCTATTAGTTGTTCCAAATACCAGCTTTTTCTTTTTCTAATGTTATGAAGTCCTCTTCCTGTTTTTACCCCCCATTTTCACATTTTTTACACTCATCTCCCTCTTATCAATTCAAGTGTGCTATTTTTTCGTTTTCTTTCACTTTTTCTTCTCATCTCCTTCTTAATTGCACTCTAACCCACTTAATTTAGGAACTTTGCAGTTAGAGCAGGATATAAAGCATGAATCAAAAGGATATAAGGTATGATTAGAGATGAGGCCTATGTAGATACCTAAGTTTCTTACATAAGGTATGAATCAAAAGGTCAAATTTGGATGACACTACTTAGTCTAATTCAATTGCTTCTCAACTCTCCTTCATTAATTGTTAAATAATTAATCAAATATATTTATCAATTAATAACATGTATAATTGAAGGATAAGAGATTCCTTAAAATAATTGTAGCGCAACACTTATTCAAATAAATTATCAAAATAAAATCGATTAATTGGTAAGCGAACCACACAAAGTGTTCCTTTACAAGAAGAACTATCCAATAAACGTTGAACATTATTATTGGCAATCATATCCCACAACACCAACATTTCTAATAATGAACCATCAATGCCGTATATACACACAATCTTAAATCATTTAATTTAGTAACTTAATTTATTGGTAGTATGGATTTTGATATTAATTTTATAGGTTCAAATAATGAAAGCGTTAATGCATTAAATCTAGTAAAAAAATTATCCAAGGTATCTAACAAAGCCAAGTCCACATTTACAGAACCAACTCCACATTTTTCATATTCACTGTCAACATTTACAGATAATACATCCATATTTACAGAACCAAATTAACGATACGTAATCAACCTATACATTGACAGGACAACGATGACGACAAGGTGTGATGCACGAGAAACAATAATAAGTACCTAAAGCATATGCGACGACGATAGTGAGGACAAGAGGCGACGAAGTGTGGTGGCACGACCTGCGGTGGCCTTCGCTTGCGACAGAGATGACGACGTTGGCTACCCGTAGTGGGACAACGAGAAGGCATGGTGGGACAACGACAGCTACAGTCGAACGATGACGACAGATGAGAGAAAAAAAAGGGGGTTGTGCGGGATGGATGAGGAAAATGGGAGGGGGTGGAAGAAGCAATGGTAGATTTAGGTTTAACGAAAACAAACGACGTTGTTTGATGTTAAAACACAAAATGTCGTTTTCGTTTTTTTTATGCTTAACCAAAAGCAAACAATAACATTTATGGCCATAATTTACCGACGAAAACTCTGTCGATAAACTCTAGCATTATTTACTCTGCCAATTATTCTCGCATTCTTTACTGGTCGTCATTTCTTATAGCCACTATATTCCGTCGAAAAATTTGTCGGGATGATTTCCCTCCATATTTACCGATAGATATTTTTTTGTCACAATTTGAAAATTTTCCAACAATTTTACTGACGAATAATGATTTTCTATCAGTAATTTCCAACAGTTCAGTTTCCGTTGGTAATTGTTAGGATTTATTTTAGATATATCCTATTTTTATTTTTGACATTTTTATTGGATATGGGAATTTCCATAATACTTGAAGATGGGTCTTAATTGGAGATTGGGTATTGAAGATTGTATTCTTTTGAGATTAGATAATGCTTAGGTTTTGAATTGGAAATATAATTCCAATAAGGAGATTGGGTGTTGATAGCCTTCCTGATTTTGTCCTTATTTGAAAAGGATTATTCCAAGGAAAATCTAGCAGATTGCGTGAATAAGAAGTATTTTCTTGGTGCATTGGTTTTTTTTCGGCTGTTGGGGAACGCATATGCTTGGCATCCTTTACTCTGTGTATTTTTGCAATGATTTGTGCGTGAGAAACAGTGGGGAAATATTGCTCAACTGGCTGCTGCGTTGTTTGGTTTTTATCTCTTGATTGAATTGGTTTCGTGGGGTCTTTGGAGCAGCATAGTCACATTATTCTTATCTCTATCAAGCAGTCAAAGGGTGATGCGCAGATGTTGTCTTTGCTGCATTCTTAATTGATGGTTGCAGTACCCAGATGTCTTTATCAAAGATGAGTACACTTATAGTCGGTGCTACTGTTTGATTATTTTAGCGAAGTATTTCAGATCTGAAACTGTTGCATTCTTGTTTTAATTGTCTTTATTTTTAAGCAGAAATAGTTAGGAAAATCCTTGATCAAGTTTTATGCCCTTCATCTTTCTTTTCAATTTCTAAAATATTTTGTCATTATCAAAAAGGGGGAGATTGTTGGACCAATGGTGGTTGACAAATTAAATCCCTTTATGTTTTGAT
>JAOSBP010000009.1:2858447-2871171 GCA_027563825.1 Erythroxylum mucronatum
CTATTACCTCTCCTTTGATTATATTAATTTAAAATATTTATCTTAATAAGATATTTACCTTATTTGCATGCTATCATCAAAGAAACATTTAGGCTACGCCCACCAGTTCCTTTGCCACTACATTAGAAAGCAAGAGCAGATGTAGAAATGTATGGCTTCACAATTCCAAAAGGCAATGTTTATGTTAGTAAGTGATAATTATTAAGCATTAATATTAAACCATAAATTTCGCTTACATTTAGTTCTCTACATCGAGTGTTGAAGAATGTCACACCGTCATACTTCTTAGTGTGAGTGTGTAAAAAAGCTGACAGGGTGTAGGCCTCATGCACATAGACTTTTCCTGCATAAGATTAAAATGTTATAAGTGAATTAGAATTTATAAAAATTTCGGCAAAGTTTCCTCTATTTTTTAGATATTCACCCCTGTTGAACAAAGAAAATAACTCAACAACATAGCCATATATGGCACCAGATATTTATAACATTATCATTCTCCATAATACACTTATTTTCATTCCAAAATTCACACAACAATTTAAATTGAAATGTAGCAAAGTAAAAAAAAATCAGAATATAAATGTAAAGTGTAAATACTTGAAGTCTTTCTGCATGCTCATGGTGGATAATAGATCCTCTTATATGTACGGGAAGACTTTATCCCTCTGGTTCTGCACATCTGTTAGTAGAATTACGCTCTGAAATGGACAATGCCTCAGGTAATGTCCAATACTGCGGCCAATGACTCCATATTTGTTAAAAAAATATAAGGTGGTCGTACACCAGCCTTATGTATCATACCTACAAAGTCCCGATAACGTGTACATGCTCATCTCTCACATATTTTACAAATGACCGCATCAAATTCAAAATCCCAAAAAAAATTCTTTCCGAAATAAAAGAGAAAACATTCGATAAATACTTATAATGTAATAATTTTTATCTAATTAATGTATTAAAATAAATTTAAAAGGAAAATAATATTATTTTTTGTACCTCAAACTTCTGATTGTAAAATTCCTTTGTGGCCTAAGAGATATTCTTCCATACATAACCCTCAAGATCAATCTTTTCCTTGAATTTGGATGTCATGTTTCTTGAGCACGTTCTAGAAGAAATTAACCTAACATAAAAATAAATAATTTTATACCATTTTTAAAATTTAAACCTATAACTTAATTATAAACATATAGTGTTTCGTGTATTTTCACTTATAAATTATTAAAAATTGTGATGTAAGTTTTTCCATCAGGTCCCTCAGCTCCAGGTTGGCGGCCATCTCCTTCATCCGCATCGCTTACCTCTAATATCTTTGTCGCTATAGGGGTAGTGGATGATGTAGGGGTGGTGGATGGTGTAGCAGCAGGTACGGAAGGTGATGCCTCATCTACAAGTGTTGTAGTTGGAGGGGGAGGAGGTGATTCAGTTCCAACTGCAGAATGTGATGCTTCACCTGGGCAATAAGTACCTCCGAATTGTTGTCTGAACCTTGGTCGCATTATATTCTGTTTTCTTTTTGGTGACATATTTCAACTTGAAATTCATATTTCATGAATTTTCTAGAAATATAACAATTTGAATTCAATATACACAATATATTGAAAACGAAACAATTGATTTGTTGAATATAATATTCAATTACAAACACAAATTAATCGCTATCATTACTTAATTCTAAATCAAAATCATCTTCTTTTTCTAAAGAATTAAAATCAAAGTCAGGCTCCTCTTCAGATCTCTGGCCCTCTTTATCCTCTTGAGATGAAATTTCAACATATTCATTAGATGTATCATTCAAAGGTTTATTATCGTCATATGTGATAGATGCATTTATTTCATAAACATCTTCTTGAAATGCTTCCCTTTCAATTCTCTGTTCTCCTTTTCCATGTGATTCAAAAATACTTTTAGGTTTAACTTTACAAATGACCAACTAATCTAACTTATCTCATTGTAAGTTAGGAAAAGGGACCTAATACACATGGATCGCTTGCATTGCCAACACGAAAGGTTCAAATTGTCTAAATCTTCTTCGCTTGTTAATTTCAACTAGATTATATTGGCTATGCACTTTTGTACCAACATTTGGAGTTGGATCAAACTAGCCACACTTAAATATCATACTTCACTTTATTGGCAATGCAGGGTACTCAATTCAAGTATCTCAATAATTTTACCATAGTAATCCATCAATTCATCCCTGTATGCAAACTCCGTTATTTATTGTTACCATGCTATGACCATGATATTCTGTATGATATTTGTATCCATTAACAAAATACATCAGGTACGAATTAACATTTTGCAAAGGTCCATTCACAAGATCACATATGAACTTGTTCTCTATTGGATTTTCTAAGGCCTACACAAAAGAAATTATCATATTAAATAGTATAATGTCATTTGAACACTTAATTCTTATAATTCATTCATTTCAATATTTGTAAGTGAAAACTTACATATTTCTTGAATCATTGAGGAAAGTGTCTTCCAATTTCTTTATTGATATCATCCTATGTTTTTTCAGGCATTAACTCTCGTAACAATTCCTCATATAATTTAAAACCATTATTATTTATTTCAGTTATGAATAAAACTACATTTGAAAACCCAAATAATCAATTTTAACTTACTGCACAAAAGGTTGAACCTCTTGACAGTTCAATAAAATGTAACCATAGGCAGCGTCAACTTCTTCCTTTGTTAACATTCTTCTTGTTGAACGTCTATATGTTCATCCAGGATATGTGAAAATGGATAAGTTACCATCAGCATCACTGGTTCCTCCCCCATCTTCATTACGAGGAACTTTTCTTTATCTTGTGTGAACATACGACTCAAAATATTGTGAACAAAATGTACTAGCTTCCTCTACTAAATAAGCATTACATATCGAACTTTCAACTCTAGCCTTGTTTTTGACATTTTTCTTCAAGTGATGTAAATACCTACATTAGCACATAGGGTTATTACAATTTAGTACATGTTATTACTTCAATTACAATCATTTTTGTTGAATTACCTCTTAAATGGATACATCCATCGATATTGAGCTGGACCGGCTAGTTTAGCCTTTTGTGCTAAATGCACAGGTAGATGATCCATATAGTCAAAGAAGCTTGGAGGAAAAATCCCTTCTAACTTGGACAAAATTATTAGAATTTTCCTTTCTAATTTTTCCATTTCAACTAACTTGATTTCAGATGATGTTAAACTTTTGAAAAACAAACTTAATTATGTTATTAATTCCCAAGCCTTATTCGGTAGAAACTCCTAAAATGCAATTGGAATTAGCCTTTGCATAAACATATGACAATCATGACTTTTAATCCTAAATAATTTGTACTTTCTCATATCCACACACCTTGCCAAGTTTGAAACATAACCATCGGGAAATTTTAGACTTTCCAACCTTTCACACAATATTTCCTTTTTCTTTTTGTCCAAAGTGTAACATGCTTTCGGATATTTAGCGATGCAAAGATCTTTATGTAACTCATTCATTCTACAAAAAAGTTTCAAATCAGCTCATAATTTTGCATTGTCTTTTGTTCTCCCTTCAATGTTCATCATGGTGTTAAACAAATTGTCAAAAATATTTTTTTCAATAAGCATCACATATAGATTATGACATATCAAATTAGTTTTCTAATATGGCAAATCCTAAAAGAAGCTTCATTTTCTCCAACCAATGTTTTTGCTAATGCTTCTATTAACTTCATCAGCTTCAAATTCTATAACTTTCAGTAAGCCTAATTCCTTAATCTCCTACAATATCTCTTCACCAACTTTGCGAGGGGGAGGAGGTGTTTTTACTATTTTATTCTTAATGAACATTTTTTATTGCATCTAAATGGATGATCTTGAGGAAGAAATTTCCTGTGGTTGTCAAACTAACATGTTTTGCCCCCGTTTGGAAGATAAAATACATCAGAATCATGGCCACAATAAGGATAAACCAATTTTCCTGCTGTGCTCTATCCAGACAACCTAGAATATGTCAAAAAACACTAATTGTCCACATCAAAGTTGCTCTCAACATATTTTTTTTTTCAGAGATACATCATTTGTCTCAACACCATATTCCCAAAGATGTTGCAATTCAGATATCAATGGTTATAAGAATACATCAATTTTATGCCTTAGATTTGTAGGCCCTAGCATAATAACTGTCAAGAACATATATGCCTCTTTCATACACATCCACGGAGGTAAATTATAAGGAGTAATTATGATTGGCCATGATGAACATTGCTGGCCAGATTGACCAAAAGGTTGGAATCCATCTGTTGACAATCCTAACCTAACATTTCGACTTTCAACTGCAAACTCATAATGGGTGTCGTTAAAATGTTTTCATGCAAGTGCATTTGATGGATGACTCATTATTCCATCTTCATATTCATGTTTATTATGCCATCTCATGTGAGATGCAGTAACATCAGAAGCTTATAGTCTTTCAAGTCTCAGACTTAGTGGGAAATAATACATCCATTTCAGGGTACTAATTTCTGTTTCATAGAACTCTTTCTAAGCTTGAACCTAGGTTGGCCACAAAATTTTCACTTTTGTAATTCCACATCATCTCCCCAATACAACATACATCCCAATTTGCAACAATCAATCTTTTCAATAGGCAAATCAAGACCCCTAATAAGTTTCTTTATATTATAAAAATTATCAACCATTGTATGATCAGGAGGCAATGATTCATTATACCATCCAAGAATTTTATCAAAAAATACGATCAGAAATATGTCCTTTAGACTTTATGTTCAATATTCGAGCAATTGAATACAACTGAGTCATTGTCTCACAATTTGGCCATAATTCTTGGTCAGCTGAGTGTAGTAAGTCAAAAAACTATTTTGCAAATGGGTTTGGTTCTTCTTTAAGACTTTCTATATTTTCCTAAAAGGTATAACTGGCTGCATCATAAATCATTTTCATGTAAGGATTTTCATTTGCATCCATATTATTTGTTCTAAATCCAATCCCCCCTTCAAACTCATTTAAGTTCACTGACAATTTTGCTTCATTACCCTTTGAGGTACTACAAATCAATGATTCCCTATGTCGTATCCACTCAAAATAATTTGGAACAAATCCTTTTTTTAGTAAATGCCCATTCAGTTCATCAATAGGAAGGAAATGAATGTGTTTACACTTTTTACATGGACATGTGATCTTTGGGTCATCCATATATGCAGGTTCAAAACATGCATAATGAATAAAAGCTTCAACTCCCTCAACAAATTCTGAATTAATGAAACCATCAGGTGTTAATCGTCTATACATCTAAGATCTATTAACATTACTTATTTTTGCAAAACTGTTAATTTCAAACAGTGATTCCATAGTTAATTTATTTAATGTTCCCCAAAGTTTACATAACATCTAAACTTTACACAACATCCCCTAAGTATTAACCAATTGAATAAATCACCTACAATTGATTTCAAAACTATGGTATGTGTGAATCAAGAAAACAAGTTCTCATTGTAACTCCTAGGCTAGTGGAATTTTTCACCGATAAATCTCACAGGAGCTGCATCATAGGTTTCTAGCCTATATTCTGTCCGAGGGGCTTATTGTGGAATGAATTGTCTTGTCTATAAATTGTATTAATTTCTTGTGTTAACACTAAGTTTGAATCAATCACATCGAAGTTGAAGTATTAATCGATCGAATTAATCACCTATAATTGATTTCAAAACTATGGCACGTGGCATTGTTTCACTGATAAGCCTCACAGGAGTTGCATCATAGGTTTTCAGCCTATATACCATCCTATGGGTTTACTATGCCTCAATTCATTCATAAGATCTCAAACTCATTCCACATACAATAAATGCTTATGTAATCATACATCTGCTCATAAATGATTCAAACATAACCCAAATATAAATACTTAGACTATTAAAGAAGAACATAAAAACTCATTATGCCATTGGACCTAGCACACAAAAAGGCATTTTATGGTTAACTATACATGAAAACAAAAGATCATCCTTAAATGATATGTTGTACATCTTCAATTTCTCACATTTTATTTAAAAAATTAGATAGGAAATCCTAAAGTAAGCTAGATAGGAAATCCTAAAAGCTAGAATGAAGTTCCAATTGATAGAATCAAAAGCTTTGAAATAATTAATCTTCATGTTGTAACTTTAGTTAAGAGTTTTCTTATAGTAGAAGAAAATGAATTTGCTTTTTAGATACGGTTGTAAGACTCATTTATGGTAGTGCTTATATGATGCAACACCTTAGTCATTGGAAGAAGACAGTATGCAGTAACATGTAATTCCAATAATTTCCTGTCCCCTACTTTCAGTTGTTCTTAACTCAAAAGTGCAATTGCAGTAGGGGCTAAGTATTGGAATGGTAATGATTGAATTATGAGGAGTTCACCATATCTTAAATAACTGAGTCAAAGCAGCTATACAAAGAAGTCAGTGATGCAGTGGGCAACTAAAAGTCTAAATGATGCCACTGAGACATAGTCCTAGCAGTGGAAACCCTCGTTGCGGGCAACTAAAAGTCTAAAATGATGCCACTGAGACATAGTCCTAGCAATGGAAACCCTCTCATAAATATTACTTCAGGAATCAAAACAGAACAAAGGGTGAAAAACTAAGGAATGGGGGAGAGTAGGATAAGAAATGGAAGCTCAAGTATTTAAGGCGAGTAGGTTCAATCATAATTTAAATGGGAAAATGAGAATTCTTGCATCTATAACTCAGTATCTAGTTGGCAGGAAAGCCACATTGCATGCATGAATGGCATAGTTATAAGCATGTCAGTATTTGTCGAGTTTATTGATTATGTCGTGGATTAGTGGGATTAACAAATTCTCACTAGGAAAAGAATTGAAAGTCACCTATCAGGACGTAAGAGGTGATGAAAATGATGATGAGGAAACGTTTAGTGTCATATTCTTATTATAGAGATCTTTATCAAAGATTACAAACATTAACTCAAGGTTACAAAATTGTGAAAGAGTACCATAAGGAAATGCAGGATGCTATGGTTATGACGAATATGGAGGAAGACCGAGAGGCAATAATGGCTCACTTCATTTATGGACCAAATTAAAAAATTACTATTGTTTTCGATCTATATTTTTATATGGAGTTAGAGGATGCAATGTACATAGTCATGAAGGTAGAAAGACAACTTAAAAAAGATCAAACTATAGAGTCAAGAGGCTGACAAAGCTCTAAAGATAAAGCATGAAACATTCACATCACCAATGCAAGCATTAAGCTGAGAAAAAGTTAAAACTGATTCCACTTCAATAACTAAGAATTAAGATATTAAATAATTTTAGGTGCTTTGAAAGAGGGTATAGAGCTTCTCAATATTCCATCAAAAAGATGATGATGTTGAGAGAAGATGGAAAATATGTGTTCAACATTAAAAAAGAGGTGAATGAGAATATTCCTAATTTAGAGGATGCTAGTGAAGATAAGTACATTAAGAGGCCTAAAGAGGGAAGAATGTTGGCCACTATAAGGGAACTGAGTTTGCATGCAAGAGAGGATGATGCAAATGAGTAAAAAAAAAACCTCTTCTATACTAGATACGCCATTAAGGATTGGGTGTGTAATATAATCATAAATAGAGGAAGTTATGTCAATATAGTAAGTATCGAGTTGGTGGTGAAGTTTGGGCTGTCAACTATAAAAGAACCTAAACCCTACAACTTATAATGATCAAAATAGTAGAATGATAAAGGGACAATAATGGCCTTTATTTCGTGACCTCCATACAAAATCCCAAGTACAATGATCAAAGATCTTAAGCCTAAAATTAGAAGCTTTTAAATTCAATAGAACCCTAATACTGTGAAGCTCAAAACCATTAGTCCATTTTCTTTTTGAACTCAAGTTGTTGCAGTTTTACTCAAAAAGTTTGTAAACTATCCTTTGTCAATAGACAATTTATTGATTTAATTAAAAGGGACTTGATTTATAAATCTCTTACACTAAAATTTTCTCCATCTTCCATTTTAATTAAAAGAACAATACCATTGCCTTTTATTTTTTTATAGGTTATAACAAACATAACTTTAGAAATGTCAAATTTAGTAATATTATGCTATAACTAATTTGGTGTAATTGTTCAGAATATATCA
This sequence comes from Erythroxylum mucronatum, assembly GCA_027563825.1. Taxonomy (NCBI): domain Eukaryota; kingdom Viridiplantae; phylum Streptophyta; class Magnoliopsida; order Malpighiales; family Erythroxylaceae; genus Erythroxylum; species Erythroxylum mucronatum. Next base: position 2,866,585 of record JAOSBP010000009.1, read on the forward strand.
GTATAAGTAACTTTGCTTGATCATGGCTTCATAAGATGGAAATTGGAGTTTACATTAGATTAGAACGAAATGTGAGTCAAGGCAAGTTAATTTGAAGACAGACCAGGGTATAGAATATGTGGAGACTCAATAAACTTTCGGTCAAACAATGAACCAATAAAAGCAGAGTATACAGGGTATTTAATAGGAAGAGTCTTATTATTAAAGAGTCTTTACATAGTATGTTTGATGACTCTAACCCTATTGTATCTAAGAAAGTTCTTAAAGATGATTAAGAAAGGAAAAAAAGGAAAAGAAACAACCAGTCTTTCTAACAGTACAAATAAACCATACACAAACATGCATCACTAAAGGAAGTTCCATCTCCCTTTACCTTGCACCCAATTCATCGAAAGTGTTATTACATAGTAAAAGAGAAAGAGAAAAACAAAATGCAGAAAGCACAACAAAATCGCACAGTAAAAGAGAGAGAAAAACAAAATGTAGAAAACACAACAAAATTGCATGATCATATTTACTCAGAAAGTAAGCAGAAAAAAAAACCCACAAAGATTAATCCTTCAAATACCATGAGAAACGAACCCACATTAAGCTTAAAAATGTGCGTACTTGATTTCAAGTCCAAAAGTTTCTCATCAACATGGCATCGTAGACCCAGCAACCAAAAAATGGGTAGTGATAAAATTGTAAGCAGAAATCAAAATAAAGGACAAGATATGAAATAACTCCGACTTACTTGATCCCACCCTCACAATATGAAAGCTAAAAAGGACAGTGATGAGCGAAGGAGATGAGCGACGACGATGAGAAGATGGTTCAAAAACACATAGGAGAAAATGAGGGGAGAAGGCTCGGATGGGTTTAACCCTAACCGAAAACAATGTCGTTTGGTTTTTTTAACTATTAATATGAAGATAACGACGGAGTGGCCAGACTGTCTGAAATTCACAGACAGAATACATTACTGTCCGTAAACCCCGACACTTAAGCGTAAATTTATCGACGAAGCAATTATACCGTCAGAAATTCACCGACGGAACATAGATCCGTCGGTAAATCTCTGATGCTAGTTTATTGCGGCAAGCGTTCTTGCCTAATTTACCGATGAGTATGACTTTTTCGTCACTATATTCTACCGGAAAATTTGTGGGGATATTTTCCCTCCACCTTTACCGATGGAAAATTTGTCCGTCACAAAATGGAATTTTTCACGATAATGTTACTGACAGACATTGATTTTTCGTCTCTAATTAGCTAGGGTATTTAATCCGTCGATAATTTTCCATCGGTATTTTTTTTTCTTGTAGTGATGTGTGATTAAATAAATATTTAATCTTATATGAACATAATATGAAACATATTAACAAATCTCAAAAATCTTAATCGTAAACTTCTTTCTGAACCAATCCATATGCAACCAAAATGTTATAATGAAAAACTCTCGAAGGGCTTAAAATTTATAACTTTGTTAAACTTATAGTTAGCCTTCAAATTCTCTATGATAGATCACGTAGAGCTTCAATCTTTGAAATGCTTGGACTCACTTTAACTACTACTACTTGCTTCAACACCTTTTGATTTCAAGAGTTTTTTATAAAGTTGAACCAACACTAATGTCTCACCCTAGTCTAACTCTAATTGCGCCTATATTCTCTTATTTTACTCTAATTTTCCTATCTAAATGATCAATAAAAGCCTTTTTCAGTTACTATGAATGGGTTAGAGCAAACTCGTTTCTTCAATGATTACCACAACCTGTAAGTTCGCTTGGCTTAGGCCCTTTTGCACCCCCTCAAATCCTATGTCCCAACAACCCAGTACCAACCTTGTCTCATTGCATCTTAGCCTTCCATTTATGTGCCACATAAATGGAAGGCTAAGATGCAATGAGCCACATAAATGGAAGGCTAAGATGCAATGAGACAAGGTTGGTACTAGGTTGTTGGGACAGAAGATCAGCCCCCCTTTTGCACTCGCTTCGAGTCGAAGCATAGACAGCCTATGTGCTTGTTTTGTGAGAAGTTGAGAACCAATATTGCCTTGAATCTTATTTTTTGTGAGCGTATTAATCGCATCAGGGATCAACTTCATGCTTGTTATATTCTGACATAGCATGCTCGAACCTATAATGAAATAGTTGATATATAGACAAAGGCCCTAGATTAGCACCAACTCAACTTTCTTCCTTGCAAGTTAGGCATTTGAAATCTAAATGTGCCAATAGACTTCGTCGTGACTACTAAGGGATGACTTAGGAGTGTGACGATAATTAGGTTCCCATAGTTCAATTGTAAAGAGTTTTCATAGAAGGTTGCTGGTTGGGTGAACACTGTTCTGTTCATCCCTTCTCCTTCACCTTCAACGCTCATATCTTGACATTCTAGCTTTATACCCACCCCATTGCCGCACTCTACTGCCCTCTCACCTACACTTCATTTTTCCATCTTCTTCCTTAACAAATAACAACAATACATTCTTCGCACGTCACCACTTCTTCTTCACCTCTGCAGCTTCTACAAACTATAACTTTTCTCCTTCAATTTTCAACACCATTCCTATAGCTAAATCTTCCTTGCAATCCAACTCTAACCTGGTTTTCAGCCTTTTTTCCAACAGACCATAAGTTGTACCTATGGACATTCATTTGCAGCCTTTAAGCTTAAATAACTCAAAGGCTCTAGCCGAGGAATCTTCTGCATCTACCTCATCTAACCCGTCCTTGAACAGCCTTATCAAACTATTGGAAGCTTTGATGGGCTCCAAAATAAAAGAAATTTCACAAAATATGTATTTATATTGATAATAAAATTTATTAGTATAAAAGACACACACAAGATACAAATATTTCTCTCTAAGTGCTACTGCACTTTTTCTCTCAATCATTCTTTCTCACAAAGAGCTACGGCTCTCTAAACACTTCTTTTTCAAGTACTCTCTCTTTTTTCTCATGTATATAAATGATTATATGAACACATATATATAGACATGCTAAGCGACGTCAAATCTAATTTGGCTACTTCTTTAACTCATCCTTATCCATAAGACTTCAAATACAATTTGGCTACTTCTTTGACTTATCCTTATCCACAAGACTTCAAATACAATTTGACTACTTCTTTGACTCATCCTTATTTACAAGACTTCAAATACAATTTGGCTACTTCTTCGACTCATTCTTGGCCATAAGTTTTTTCTATAAGCTTCTAAATTAATTCATAAATTTCCACATCATCACTAGATATTTTTCTCCAACCCAAACCTTATCTTTTGTCATAATTACATAATTATCTATAATGAAGGAGGGTTTGTATTTTCTAACACAAACCTCAATTTACAGAAGACATGGACCCAAGTTATTCATAATTCTAAACTTGAGAAAAAGATGAAGTATTGTCCACCCGATGAGTCATTTGAGTAGATAGTCTTTCCACCTCTGGATATCTTAAAGGCTAGTGTAGATAGATGGAGAACAATATTGCCTGGATTCTCCATTGACAGGAGAATTGTTTTTACAGTGATGAATTAAAACACTAGGCTTTTAACACATGGAAGTAGTATAGTTTGGTTGATGTGTTAGTGAATAATGATGGCATATTCTTGTTTAAATTCTCAAGTTCATAAGAAGCTAAATTAGTGTTACGGTTGGGACCATGGCATGTACAAAGCAAGCCATTGTTACTTCAGGCTTGGAGACTAGGTCTCAAATTGGAATATCTCAAGTAAGGAAACAGGAAACATTCCAATTTGGGCATGCCTACACGAGGTTCCTCTTAAATACTAGACCACTAGTGGATTAAGCCATCTTGCAAGTTTTATAGGAATACTAATAGCCTTAGATCAACATACACCTGAAATCAAACGTATTAATTATGCTAGAGTATGCAAATTGATTACCTTTTTGTCTGACTTAACTGATACCATTCACTACAAGAAAAGGAAGTCTTTTGCGTCGTTATTTAAACGTCGGTAAAGGTTAAATTGTCGTCGTAGAACACTATCTGCGACGTCAACGCAAACGTCGCAAACAACGTCGTGGAAGCTAGGGTAAGCATTGGTGATCTACGACGTCTGTTGGAACACGTCGTTGAAGGGGCAGATATTCGTCGACGTTTATAAAGACGTCCGCAAAGGCTATCACAGTTTGCGACGTCTGAAATAGACGTCACAGATGGAAATGATTAAACGACGTATGTAGAACGTCGTTGAAAAGTATCATTTTACGACGTCTATGAAGACGTCCGTGAATGTGAGCATATCTTACGACGTTATAGGAAAACGTCGATAAATGGTTGTTAAGGTCGACGTTTGGAAGACGTCGTAAAACATTAACTTTCTACGACGTCTTCTTGCATAGACGTCGTAAATTGGATAATAATTAAAAATGGAAAATAAATTGATTTAAACTATATTTGCAAAATTAATGGTTAATCAATTTGATTTAATAAATTTGTAAATTTCAATTTTCGAATAAATATTGAATTTAATAAATATTTTACATTTGTTTAATAATTTTTTGCAAATTTAATATTTATCAAATTTGTAAATTATTAATTTTTTAATTTACATATGTTTTATAATATTTAGAAT
>JAOSBP010000009.1:2871271-2881551 GCA_027563825.1 Erythroxylum mucronatum
AGACGTCGTGAAAGGCTCAGACCATTCACGACGTCTACTATCAAAACGACGCCAAATGTGTTATTTTGTTGTAGTGATTCTATTCGTTAGGCTGAATGAGGAGTTAGAGCCCACAGAGGATCAATTGAAGGTCACATAAGCATAGAGGCCTCAACTTGGTAAGAAACAATTATGGAGACCAACAAGGAATGTGTTTAAAATAGGAAATTACCATGAATTGATGGAGTTGAGTGTAGAAAGGAAGGAGATGAGTAAAGAGAATGCCCTTTAATTCCCAGTACAGCTAACAACATTACAAATAAAACTTCAGGTTCAGCAGAAAATTGTATAAATGAAACTCAAAGTGCAAACAGTAAGCAGAATGAGGAGAACGCAGGTGTAATTCCCAATGCAACTATCAATGCTACAAACAAAACTCCAAGTACAGTAGACAACCGTATAACTGATACTCCAAGTGCAAACAGTAAGAAAAATGAAGAGGATCCAAAAGTAATTCCTAGTGCATTAAAGAAGGCAACAAATCAAAGTGCAATTGAAGCAGACCATGTAACGACAGATTCACTAGCTGCAAACAAAGTTACAACTCCTACTGTAGCAGATAAAGCAACAAGTCAAGTGAGTGAGGAGGGACAACATATAAAGATATTGGTGCATGAGTCTAATAAACTTATAAAGGAGTATGAGAATGCTGATAATGTTGATAAGCATAAAGATAAAACATCTAGAAATCATAATCAGATCTAGCAGCAAGCACAAAAAGAAACTAGAATTTGAGATAGTGGCTAGAAGAAAATCCAACAGGAAAAAGAAACTCCCCCCAAGGGAGTCAGCGTCAAGAACATCCTCACCTAGAATGTAAGAGGGGCTGATAACCATAACGAGCAGTTGATGATTAGGATATCATTTTGCAAAATAAAGTGACAATTGCTAGAATATTGGAAACTAGAATAAGAAAGAACATCGCAGACTGTTGAAATATCTTCCAACTAAGTGGCAAATTATTTCTAACCATTCTTTTCATCTTAATGACAGTGTTATTGTCTTATATGATTGTGAAGCTCTATCTATTACATCTTTCAACATATATGATCAGTTGGTGCACTTGCAAGTTTTTGCAGCACAGCTTAACTTACACTTTTGCATTTCATTCATATAGGCACACAATAATGCTTATCAGAGAAGTTTCTTGTGGAATCAAATCAAGCATCTAGCAACTTCAATCAACATTCCCTGAATGTCATTAGGAGATTTCAACACCATTTTAAAATTAGAGGAAGCAGTAGGGATGACAATGGGCTGGCCCATGGACTAACCCCGCCAATTTTTTAAAAATAATTTTTTAAAATTAAAAATATAGAACAATTTTTTTAAAATTAGGTCCGAGTCTAGGTTGCTCAGGCTCAGGCTTCAAAACTTAACTCTTCTAAATAAAACGATGTTATTTTACTTAAAAAATTGGGCCTCGAATTAGTGTGAGCCTGAGTTGACCCATGGGCCGACCCATTAAAAACAATTAAATTTAGGCCCATAGGCCGAGAATTGTCATCCCTAAGAAATAGAGGGATCAAGATCAATATGTAGTCCTTGTAGGCAACTTGCCAAATGTTTGAATGAAGCTCAATTCACTGATATACCCTCAAGGGGTGCCTTTACACCTACACCAACAAGCAGTCTAGTTCTCTTTTGATTAAGAAGAAGTTGGATTGAAGTGTTGCAAACCTAAGATGGTTGAAAACTTCTCACAATTGTTTCTCCAAATTTTTCAGTAGTTATATATTTTTCTGATCATACTCAGTATGTTTACATTAAGAAGGTGCAATTCATTAAGCAAGAAATGAAGATGTTATATAGTGTTAATGTGGGCAATACACATCACCTAGTTAACGCTACAAAGAGGGAATTAGAAAATATTAAACAGTCTATTTACAACAATCCTGATCTTCAGATTTTGCAAGTTAAGTGCGAGAAGCTTTGCACAACTAAACTCAAGCTCTTCTCTTTGATTATTCCCGTATAAAACAAATAGCTAGGTTGGATTGGTTGAAACATAGCGATAGAAACACCTCATTCTTTCACAAAGTCATTGTTTTGAGGAAAGCCAGGAACAAAATTATTTCCCCCAAGAACAAAAACATCCTGTTGAATTTTCAAACCCAATTTGTTTAGGAGGCCTATGATTACGTTAGTGTTCTAATGAATAAGCCTTATGAAGTATACGCCTGTTACACTACAGGAAATCAAAAGAACAGTAGCCAATCTCCGCCCTCATAAGACTCCTGGAACAAATGATTTTAGTGTCAACTTGTTTAGGAAAACCTGGTTATTCACTGAGAATCTGATCTCAAAAGTTGTTAAGGAGTTTTTCAATAAAGTGTCTCTCCTTAAAGACATCAATAAGACTTTCGTAACCTTTTCTTCCAAAGAATGGAGAACTAAATGGTTTCTCTTATTTTTGACCTATTGCTTGTTGCAATTCCATATACAAAATCATCTCCAAAATCATTGCTTAAAGACTCAAGGGTATACTTCATAAACAAATCAACCCCACTTAAGGAGTTTACATACCTAGTAGAGTAATTAGATATAACATTTTTATCCTTTAAGAGATCAATAACATATACTATAAAAAAAAGAAGCAATCCCAATTGTTGCATCAAAATTGATCTCAGAAAGGCATATGATAATGTAGGTTGGACATTCATCATCATCATATTACAAGCAATGGAATTTTCAGAGGTATTCATTCAATGGATTAAGCAATGCATAATGACTTATACACATAGCATTCTAGTGAATTAAATGGAAACTCTCTATAAGATAATTGAGAGGGTTGTAGAAAGAACAAGGGGTTTCAAATATCACTACAAATGTAGGAAAACTAAGCAATCTTTGTCTTGCGAATATTACTTTCCAAAGCAGATGCAATCTCATCCTTAACATTGATGAAGCACTAAAAATTTTTCAAAGGGTATCTAGGTTATAGGTGAACTATGCTAAGAGCAACATTTATCTTTCAAGGAGTACTATAGCTGATAGACACCAGTAGATTTCAACCATCACTGGTTTATAAGCAACAAAACGTTAACCTTCCAATGACATATCTTAGCATCCCCAACTCCTCTCTCATAGAGTGAAATTAAGGGACTTCATAAATCTTCTTGATAAAATTCACTCCAGCATCTCTTCTAGGAGCTCAAAACACATTTCAACAGCTGGGAGAATTTAACTTATTACATCAATACTCAATTCTATCAACATCTATTAGGCTCCTTATCTGGCTTTTCCAAGTTCCATCATAAAACCATGTATAAGTTGTTCAGTAACTTCCTTTGGTCTGGTAGCACAAAAAGAACTCACAGAACCAAGTTGAAATGGAGTGAAGTCTGCACTCCATGAATCCAAGGAGGTACGGGGATATGTTCTATCCAAATCATGAGCATCATTTTGCTTACAAAAAGATTGTGGAGACTCGTGCATGATAAACAATCTCTTTGGTGCAAATGGATTTATAGTTATTTTTTTAAGAATGAAAGTATTTTGACAATTGAGTCTACACGTTTTCCTTCAACCACCCTAAACGCCATTCTGAAAATGAGGGACATATTCAAATCTAAGTTTATAACACTATAACCCTCAGAACATCAATTCAACCAAGTCCTACTATTGCATTAGCCTTTGCTGACAAGGAAGTATTCCAGCTTAACCTGCAAGAAGTTAATCTTCAAGGATCTTCCAAAAGTACCTTAGACTAAAGAAATTTGGGTCAGTTATCTTCAACCCATTGGATTGCAATGAAGGGCAAGCTGAAAATAGTTGATAAAATTTCTAGACACTTGCAACTCGATAGCTAGTGTTCGCTATGTCAAGATGCTGAGGAAAGTGCTCAACACCTATTCTTTAAACGCAGCTATATGAGGCGATTATGGATGGAACTCCTCAGTCTGAAGATAGCATCAAATTCTGGTACCCAAACACCAATTGTTATAACAGCACTGCTTACAAATGTTTCTAGGTGGTTTTATCCTCAACAGTCATAGCAATGTCGAATGAAATAAACTATGGAATCTTCCAAGATAAAAGTCTACCCATGTATCAATTCTCCAAAAAAAACTCGTGTAACATATTAGACTTCAAATCAGCATACAAAAACACAGATTTCTACATAAGCAATATTTGTATTCTTTTTGGAATCCTATGTTTCTAATCCTCTTTTTGTGATCCTTAAATGTCATTAAAAGATAAACAGATACACAGAAGAAATGCCAAACACAGAAAAAATGAAGAAATATAAAAGAAGCGAAAAAAACAGAAGAAGTGGAAAACAAAGAAGAAATGTAAAATACAGACGAAGCGGAGAAACACAGAGGAAGCACAAAACCTAGACGAAGCGGAGAAACACATGGATGTGGAAGGGTACAAAAAATCTCATGTGGAAGTTCAGTTTCAACCTTTAGTTTTCTTTTTCTGGTATAAATTTTATTGACGTACGATAGTTTTTTTCCCCCTCGATGATATTATTCTCGTAACCCATATAACTTATCAACAAAAGTTTCTAAAGTTTATATAAATTCATTCATTAAATAAAATATTCAAATTCAATCTTTATATTAAAAGTTATACAAATTATTACTCTTTTTGGCTTTTTCATTATAAACACAAATATTTGTCATTAGACAAAAATAATGATATCTCTATTTAATATAAATATAAGTGAAAGTATAATTAAATTAGATTGGTGAAAAATATCATTAGTATTTTGAAATCCAGTTATCTTAACTATCAAGAATATAAATTTATTAATGCTTCCAAACTGTTGTCAAACTAGTAATAGTATTAATACAATTTATTTTTATTTTTAAATAACAAAAAGAATCTTAAAAATGAAATTAAAATGAAAGATGACGTGTAACAAATAGAGGAAGAAGAAAGATTGTGATATTATAGTTTAAGTTCTTTCCCTTTTTATTATAATATAATAAATTTAGTTAATTGACAAGTAATTGACCAAAATTAACCAAGTATAATTAGTTACTCGCTCCCGTATTATTTTAATAGGCAAACTGGAGACATAAACACAAGGTAAACTGAAAACTAATGTTTTATAAATCAGACCGGACATTGAACTAGTCAAAGGAAAGGTTTAAAGGTTCATCAGTTTTAAACATCTATAAAATCGATATATAATAAATAAGAAGTAAAAACTATAACAGTAAGTAAAATTGTTCTTTAGGATACCCTTTTTCAACATTTTACAAACCTTATCCCATTGACTAATGTAAATTGTAAATATAGAAAAGCACTGTCACAAGCATAAAATTGTTGTTTAGGATACCCTTTTTCAACATACAATATTTAAGGAAGCCTAAAGCTTTAGTTACAAAATTTCTTTTTTATTTTTCTATTATTTTAAATAGTAAATATTTTAATATGTTCGATAATATACAATTCTCACTCTATCTTCTGCATTTATGCTAATTTCAAGATCTTTCTTCTTCTAAATATCATCTACTAGGCAATCAAATTCTTTAAATTGAAAACATATGCCGACAAGTGAACTTGTCATTTTGCTGGGAAATTATTAAAAGGGCATATTTAAACATAGAAGACCAACACAAATCATATACACAGTTGGTGAATGAAATCAAATCACATACACAAAAAGCCGATTATAGAATGGTGAATGAAATCAAATCACATACATACACAGAAGACCAACAGCATATCACACTCATTTATTAAACTTTTCTTCAGCAACTGTTATCTTGCCAAAATATTACAAGCGTAATTACTAATTAATCAAGAAGTATGAATAAAAAAGAAATCTTCTATGGTTGGTACTCTTGTAGATGAAGCTACCTTATTCTTATCTTTTAACATATCTGCTGAAGCTTTAGAATAGTACAAGTAAATTAAGTATACTTTCAGTATACTAAACCAAATTGGATGATCTTGGTATCATTGAAAACTTAAGACATTGGAGTACAACTTTCTAGAAGGAAGTGTTACCTAATTTTGTCATTTACCTTGTTAGATAAATTATGCAAAGCTGACCTAAAAGCATATTATTAGAAAAATGTGAAGTGGTCAATTGGGTTATGAAATTGATTTCACATTGTTTTATTTTGGTCCAAATAATTAGTACAAATTATATTAATGAGGCCTTTGATATCTGAATGATTTGATGATAAGGATCACAATAAGACACCCGAAAATGTCATTGAACATGCATTGTGCATATTTTATATAAGTAGATGTGCATAAAGGAATACACATATAATTGTGCAAAAATGTGATATTTGTAAAAGTGTTTTGTATATTATAGAAGCACGTTAGATGCTAGTTAGACATTGCATGTCCATCCAGGCAATAGCATATTGGAGCGTACTGTGAGTAAACCTAGAAATGATTAATTTGATTTGATTTGTTAAGCTTCCAATTATTGAATTGGTGTGATTTGTTTCTGAATTCTAGATGTGATATCCGAGGAGTAAATATTTGGGACTGTATTGAAAGTGTTCTGATTTGTTTGACAATTTTGTATGAAATGTGGATTCTCAACGAAAGTTGAATGCTGGACTTAGATCTAAAGATTATGAAATTCTGATTGTATATTATGCTATGTGAATTCTCAACGAAAGCTGAATGCCGGACTTAGGTCTGATGATTATGAAATTCTGACTGTGCTTTATAAATGATTGTGATATATGGTAAATTCTGAATTGATGCATTTCATAAAATGCATACTCAGATAAAGCCATTGTGACTGGAGTAGCCAGCATCAAGTGCTTACATGTAGAGCTTTGCTCCGTGATATATGATTCAACATGTAGAGCTATACTCTATAATTTGTTCCGACTGAGCCCAATGGGCCAGTATTTGTATATGTGATAGGCAATCGGTCATAACAATAATAACGAATGTGAAGTGTCATATGCATCTGTATTTGTTTATATATATTCTGATTCACAATAATTAAATAATGTGCCATGACAGTGTGAGTATTTGGAATATACATGTTCTGGATGAATAATTGTGAAATATGTGGTTTACGTATATGAATATGGTGAAATCATCAATGATGGTTTACTCATTGAGTTCACAAAACTCATAAAAAATTGCTACGTAGCTTTTCAGGTTCAGAGGAGTTATCCAATTAGACCAATTGAAGTTCAGCCATTGCAAATGAGCATGAGTTAAGGGTTGGGATCAGTTTGCACCTGCATATGTCTTTAGTGATTGTATTTATGTATTATATTTCACGAGAATTGTATTAAGTGTATGTGAATGAGTTAGTAATGAAATGACTTTATGATTGTAAGTGTTTTATATCCGAAATGGGCCCAGGTAGCTGTTGAATGGAATTGTTTTTTAAAAAATAAAGTGGGCTCGATTTGATTAATAATTTCCTCGTACATGTACTTTGTTTTAAAGAAACAAAATTTTGTAATGAATCTTGACTGAATGACCGTTCTAGAGCATGCCACCTTTGCGGGGTACGTACTCGAATATCACTTAGAATGTCAGGTACGTATCTTACAAGAGTGGGGTGCTACAATTCAAATGCCTCTTAATGGATGAAAGCAACATAGGAGGAAAGTAAAGCTTTTCATAATTACAAAACTTGGGAACTTATGATATTACCATAAAGAAAGAAGCCAATTGGTAATAAATTAATCTTTAAGATTAAGAGAAATGGTGATAATCAAGTGAAGTAATATCGTGCAAGATTTGTGGTTAAATGATATGATCAAAAGAAAGGAATTGAATTCAGTGAATTATTTTTTTCTTTTCAAATTACTAATGTTAAAGTATTCACTTCATGTATATTATGTTTCACTTAAATCTATAATAGTCAGATGTGAAATTTGTTTTTCTTTATAGGGACCTTGAAGAAGAAACTTACATGCTCCAAATAGAAAGTTTTATAAAAAAGGTCAAAAGAACTTAGTTTACAAATCTCTATATGGTATTAAATAGGTTTCCAGGCATTAGTACAAGAGATTTAATTCCTTCATCAAAAATCTAAAGTACAACAAACTTAATGCATACCCTTATATATATTTCTGGAGGTTTGGTGATAGTCATTTTATTATCTTTTTTTATGTAGATAACTTATTAAATGCAAACCCCAGGAAAGAATGTATTAAAGAATTAAGGTACAATTGACTTGGAAATTTGGAATGAAGAACTTAAAACTAATAAATAAGTTTCTAGTTTATAAATTAAAATAGACAAAAATAATGAAAATATTTGGATTTCTAAGAAAACAACCTAAAAAGAGGTCAGTGGTGCTTCAACAGATGTAAATTTATAAGCCAATATCTAAAATCCACTTCCTATTAATGTTAGGTTATCCTTCAATATGAGCCCTAGCAATAAAAATAAGATGACAAAGATGCTTCGAGTATTATATGCCTCTATAGTGGAGAGTTTAATTTTATCTATGGTTTGTGCAAGACTAAACATTGTTACATGTATCTATGGTTTGTGTAAGACCATTGCAAATATCAATAATTGATTTCTCACATTAGGATTAATTACAACTTATATAAAAAAAATTATGAACAATGGATGGGCATGGCCAGCGGACCACCGAGTCGGTCCTTTCAAATATAAGCGGGACCATGTCTTTGCCTGCAGCAATGCGTTGATTTGTACTCGTTACTCTTGTGATACACTGCGCTGGGCATCTTACATAATAAATATATGGGCAACCCAGTAACTAGATCCCCAGTATGGAATGTCACGTGAACAATTATTAACACCATCCACTGGAGTTTATTTCTGAACGTCCTTGATTCATTTGTGTTCAGTGAAGAAAACAAGAAGACGAGCGATAGTGGCACGATCAGATAAATTAATGAAGTCAGTTTCCATAACAAAAAGGGGAGTCAAAACTCTCTGATTACACGTACAAAGACATGCCTGCAATTCTTATGTAAAATTCCAAGTAAGAAGTACCTAGGCCTACTAGTTACAACAACTTAGGTTATAGTTATCATGGGACAGGATAAGACTTGTTTTTACACATGCACTTGTATGCTATGGGACAAGTCTCTGCCTCTTCAAGCGACGCACAAACGAAACTCACCATTACTAGTCTACAAGGTGAGCATGAGCCACAAGCATGGGAACAGTCGGGCATGCTCGACCCTGCTACTTGGACCGTATCAGGTCCCTTGTTTTTTCTTCTTTCCCTGAAGAGAGTAGGATTAGTCACCATCCCATCTCTTGTCACGGTTGGTATTTGAGGAGAACGATGATGTCCATGGCCTGTGTGATAAAATAAAATTGTTAAGACATGTTACACCAAGTATCTGAATAACAAAAATCTAATGGAAAGAAGAGCTGCGGAGAAAAAGGACTCATACGTGTCCTCGGCCTGCTTATGTGCCTTGCAGATATAACTGAAGGAAGAAGAAGAGAAATGAGCAATACTGCAAGACAAATACAACCCTTCATGGTCCAGAAATGATATCCGAGTCTGCTGTTCTTCTATGCGCTTAATTTTCGCAAAAATTATAAGCCGGCTGGCTATGTGTTGGTGAATATTTTGAGAGGAAGGGGTGAGCTAATGGAATATAGATATATATTCATACATATATATATAGATGAAGTGGTGGGCACGAGTGTTGCATTGTATTGAATCGAATCACAGGCAAGAGTGTGTGGTTAAGAGAAAGTCACAAGAAAATGAGTAAACGAAAGAATACCGCCTGAGTAGTCACAGGAGTACTCAAGCCTTTCTGATTGTATGGAAGAAAAAGGTAGGTACATAAAATGGAAGTATTTACTGCATTCTAAAAGGCTTCTTTTACGTGATCACTCTGACTAGTACTTCAGGTAATGGTTGCATAAGAATAAATGCTTTGGAGGGAGTTCAAATTTAAGAGAATTTTGAAAGGAAAACATAAATTACATGTCCAGAAGCTATTAAATTGGACACCGAGGAGTTAATGTGACTCTCATAAATGTTCTCTGCTTCAACAGAGAAGATATGTTCTTAGGTTGGACCACTTACACCCGATTTCTTCTTACCGTAAAATCTCTATAAATGAATATTTTTTAGACCTGAAAAATTATTATCTTATACGGAGTTATTAATTTATTGATAAATAAATATTTTATTCATTTATCGATAAATTAATATTTATTAATTTATATAATAATTTTATTTTGTACATTATATTTGTCAAATTAAATAATTAATTTTTTCCGTAACTAAGAAAAGAAAATAAATAAACAATTAATTAATGATGGTGCATTGTATCTAAGTTTAT
>JAOSBP010000009.1:2916824-2938128 GCA_027563825.1 Erythroxylum mucronatum
AGAAACAATGTAATTCGGCATTTACTACTAAACTTTTTCTCCTATCATTAAAAGAATTTCGGTTAATTTTCTGTTTTAATATGTTCAAGAAAAAATTTTTGGATGACATGTACAAATTGGAAAGGACAATGAACATTTTTTTATTACATTAAGTATCCAGAAAACTAGAGAATCATTAATAAAAACTTGCCTATTGAATATCAGAGTTATTTACGGGTACAAATACAATTACGTACATGAATGAATTTTGAGACTATTAGTTTACATAACATTATTAGGTCATTGCCACTACGTACTGGTGGAGCCTCCACTTTCAAAGCCCAAATCTTCACTAGTTTTGCTTTCCTTTCCTTTCCAGCTGTCTTTAATATTTACACAAAAATTTGGAGTTCCCGAGGGAAATGATTAAAAGCCATTAATGCAAAAGGATATATAATGTAATAGTGTGTGTAACGGATACAGAGAGTGCGCGAGTGGGCATCGGTTTACTTTTAGTGTTCGCGAGGAAGCCGTACCATCATTGGGCCACTTCCCACTAAATGCCAAACCCCTTTCTTTTTCCTTCACCTCGCTATCACTCGCACCTGCTGCCAAATCCTCCTACTCGCTCAATGCCATTTGACACCTCCCAAACTGTGTGCTATTTTCACCACTACGAGCGCGTGCGGTGCACTCTCCAAGGCATAAAACTAAATGGGCAACAATCAGACGTCCAATCAGAGGGGGGCTTATCGATATTATCCTTTTCGGGGGTGGCTTATTATAAATGCAAATAATGACGTGGAAATCGGACCTAGGTCTTGATGCGCTTGCTCCCGAAGTTTCTTTCCATTTTCTTTTCTCGCTTGCATTTTTTAGTTTACTTTAGTCAAAATTAACTAAGAGAAGGAATCGATTACTTGGTTACCAATGTTTCATAATTTGTATTTGGGTAAGCACTTAGTTAGCAAGTTGATAAACGGAGTGGACGGACTCGGAGTGAATGAATCTGGACCATTCATTATCTGACTCCCATGGTACTGTATTATGCATGTAACTGACGTTTTCCTTTTATTTAAATGATGCATTATCTTCTGTGCATTTTATTTTAAACTTTAATAGTTCAAATCAAACTTATTGTTTCTAAATGCAATGTAAAACTCAAAAACTTATTGTATTTAACTTGATGGCTTCAATAAAACCAAACCGTATTTGATTAATAGAACTCAATCTTCGTATTTAAAACGTTAATGGAATTAAAGTTAATCATCAGATAAACATAATCTTCCATTGATATTTAAACAACTAGTAACTGATTCTGTTAAATTAATTATCAACCAACCACTGATATTGTTACTTGCAAACAGAAACAGTTACACTAAACGGATTCTTTCTCAAACTTTGACTTATAAAGGAAGTTTTCTGAAGGTTACTTAACTGTTAAGCATATTAAGGCGGTTGCTCCGCTGGCATTGGAATATTCTTTACGCTGATATGAAGTGTATAACAAGTACGAACCCTATGCGGATTTAACCCCTAATGATTTCTCTCGTTTGTTTGTTAGCACAGTATCATTTCTTTTTTAATTCAGTAGACACTTGGCGAATCGCGAAAAGAGTCTGTCCCATTGCAATTTGTAGCTAAAAAGAAAGAGATTAGTTATTAAGAAAGTCGAAATACTAACTTGTTTAGTCTTGTACCTTTCGTGCTCCTCGGCCAATTCCACTCCTCGTACCCTATCCTATCATTCCAAGTACCTTGCGCTAGTTCTCTGGCCATCGAAAAAAGGTTCTACAAGACAGCAGCTGCCTTGTCTCATTGTGCAAAGCTGAACTTTCAATGTACACCCCAACAGAAGCAAATTACTAAAATTGTCATTTCGTAAGATGGGCTTCAATCGCAGAAAGAGCAAAAGCCCAAATACTACTCTGTCTGTTTTGGACTTGTCACTGACTTTATTGTAGACGACAATTGGGGAATTCTGAATGAGTCGCAAATTTCGAACTTAAATCCACCCATGGCCCTTTTTTACTTAATCACATCAACTACATACTTGGAGGTGATGCATTTATTTATTCAGGTAAAGCTAACTTTACTTACTTCTTCTCCAACAAAAACTTTACTTAAATTTATAATAATATAAAATTATCGATTTTTTGTAAATATAATCTAAAAATTTTATTATATTAATCTAAGAAATTAGATTCATTTAAGTCAACATATACCTAAATTTTTTAATTCATAATATTATATTTTAAATTAAAAATAAAAATCAACAATATCTAAAAATATTTTATTTTTTAAAATCCTATATATTGCTTGATATAAAAATATTTAATTTTTCAAAAGACTTAATAATATAAGTTTACAGTATTTTATATTTATAATATAATATTTATTTAATATTTTATGCTTTTTACTTATATAATGAATTTATCTAAATTTCAAATCTAAAGTATAAATTATCCTAATGATTATATATATTGAGATTAAAAATATAAGCAAGAATTGTTACTATAGATAAATAAGTAGAAGTGTGAGAGAATCTAATTTGACCTATAGGTGGCAATTTTTAAAAACAATGTCATATGAGTGGTAGGATCAATGTCAAATAATCATTCAACAATAGTAATGGAAGTGAAGCGGGAATTGTCAGGAGGAGCCTAGATATTCAAGGTAGTGAAGGTCATATGGAGGATTTGGGGATCAATTGAAGGTTTAAGTAGACAATTTCGGGATTTAGATACCTAAAATGATGATGGACAGCAATATGTCCCAATTCCCAACAAGTTTGACCTTGGGACTATAGTTATTATTTTAACTGGACCAATTAAAGGAGTAACATTTTTAGGTCTAGGTTGGAGTGAAATAATGGGTTGAAGTTTGAGTCTGGTTGGTAGATCGATTAAAGGAGAAGTATTATGGTGAAAAGGAGAAATAAGATGAGGAAGTATAAGTTCAGAAGGAGAAGCTAGGCCATTTGGGTTGTTTAAATATATCACTGGCTCATTTTGTGTAACACCCACATACCCCTTAGAAGGATATGTGGATGTTACCTAAGACAGGATTTAAACATATCAAAACAATACAAAACATTGCCAGAAATTCAAACAACAAATCATTAGTTTTCCATACATATTCGACTTTAAACATAATTTAACCGGCACACTGAATTTATCCAAATACATGCTTCAATTACAACACCATCTTGAATTAAAGTTATTACATTATATACCCTTAAACAAAACAATACATATCTTAAGTTCAAATACACTCTGTATTACAATATTTAGAAACTTTTAACAAAATACATCATGTCTCATATTATTACATACAACTCAAACATACATTCCCAAAACAAAACACATTTTTTATTGGCCATTGCGGTTGTTATTGTCCCGGTCTTCAAACCCTCCTATTTGAACCTACACAGGGCAAAACTACCGTGCTAAGCATAAAGCTTAGTGGGGAATAAACTAAACAGGATATAAGCAGATAACTATTTTAAACAATCATCCAAACATTTACGCATTCAAAATCACATAAGATTATAAGCAGCGTTTACTTATCCATTTTCAAACCAAACCAAAATATCATGATTCTCAGAACAAGATATAACATATCAGAACATGTTACACATTTAACTTCAGAGCAAAACTCACCAATTTCAAAGCTGAATATTATAATATCATAACAAAACTTGTCTATAATAAAACAGAATTTGTTTATTTCAGAACAGAGCTCAAATGTTTCAAATCAAAGCTTATTTATATCATAACTGAGCATATAACAGAATACAAAACAAGTTAGTCTGTTAATCTTTTATACGGAAGTGGGTAATAGGACTAATACAGGAGATACCGTGATTGGTATCACAGAATAAGAGAGACTTATGTCTTAATAACAAGAGACACCGAAGTGTCAGTAATAGGAGACATCGAAGTGTTAAAAGAGCAACTGCAAACCCTTCGAGGCATGCTTATTTAGCCACAACTAGGACTTAACAATTTTAAAACAAAATAGGTTCATTTTAGAATTCTTATGTGAGGAACATATCGCAACACATACCACTTTATTCCATTTTATTCAACTAGACATATCAATTGATTTCCAAACAAAATAACTTGTCATACAATTACCAGTATGTGCAACAATGCATTAATAGAGGTATTGAGTGATCAAAATTACGTATATTCACACAAATAGGAAGCACTTCCAACACAATCTCAAATATCAAACTCCTCGGACATTTGATGATCTAAAAATTAACACATTATCATTGCAGAAATTCCCAATTTACAAACATTCATATCCAATTCATAATACATAAGCCTTTGGAAATCATTCATTCATGAACACACTAAGCAATTCAATATTGTATTCATCATTATTAAACCATACATTCTTTATATTATCATCTCAATTAAATTGAATACCAATTAAAGTTCATAACACACCTTAAACAAGTCCATTTAAGTCCTATTATACCAAATAAATTAGCTTAACCTTATATATTTCATCAATTGCACAAAATCCCATTTTTCACCTTCCTAATCAATTCCCACAATTGTGGGATAAGTGACTCGAAACCTCCAGATAGCTAGTTTCACAGGACATGTTTTTGTATCAGTTTTGTATGGCCATTTTGACCTAGAAATTGACATTTTTAGACAAGACGTTCTTCTAAACAAATGTTCCTATATGTATTAGGTTTCAAAAGAAATAACGATAATGCAATTTGGTTCATTATTCTGAGAGTTATACCTAAAATACTACAGTTTGGTCTCAACCGTTGACAGCAACGAGAACTCAACTTCAAGCCAAATTTGAAAACCTTTATTAATAGAAATAAAATTCAATTACTTTATGAAAGTTGTTAATATATGTTTCTAGTTTAATCGTCTCATTTGGATACCTACAGGTTAAGATATGGCTAAAATATCGATACCTGTTTAGTGGAACCACTCCTTCTAACAAGTATCCAGCATGTATCAAGTTCTAACCTCAATTCTTTCTTAATTCAATAAACATTTTATCCATTTCAGACATCAAACAATACATGTTCTAACATGATATCAAGTTTAGCATTCCCTTACCTCACTAAACTTCAAATTCAACTTCAAGAATCCAATTAAACCAAGCTTCCAAACAACCAGCACATACTTAGGTTTAATGTGCAACTTTCAGCATCAACAAGGTAATAATATATAGAATTGCAAGACCTACTTCTTAATGGAATAAATTACAAAGCTTTCTAGTGTTAATGATCCAAACTCCAGAAGTCCAGAAATTGAGAGAAGATGGGAGGTTTTGGTGGAGAGCAAAACAAGAATGAGGAAAGTTGGAATTACTCTAGCAGAAACATTCTTCATCACCAGCTATGTGTCATTAGGTTAAGATACCGATTAACACCAAGGCATGAAGCCCACTTGCCCACCATTTAAGCTGCCATTTGTAACACTTTAACTAGGCCACTTGTCCTCATATTATGCTGCCAAATTTCACACATTGAATAATGCCAAATGTCAATATATTAGCTATGCCAAATGTCACCAATTCCTAGTGTTAATGATCCATACTCCAACAAAAGTCTAGAAATTGAGAGAAAATGGGAGGGTTCGGTGGAGAGCAAAACAAGAATGAAGAAAGCTAGAATTACTCTAGTAGAAACATGCTTCATCACCAGCTAGGTGTCATTAGCTTAAGATGCCACTTAACACCAAGGTATGACACCCACATGCCCACCATTTAACCTGCCACTTGTAACACTTTAACTAGGCCACTTGTCCTCATATTATGTTTCCAAATTTCACACATTGAATGATGCCAAATGTCAATATATTAGCTACGCCAAATGTCACTAATTCCTGGGCTTAGTCATTCTAATTTCCATATACCAACTTAACTTGTCACTTGATAATTTTCCTGGTCCAAATATACGTTTAAATACCTCAATTCTCTAATGGTATCAATTAATTCCAATTTACTAACTATAGTCCACTTGATCAAAAATTCAAGTCATATGTCTTTCATATTCTAATCATAGCATAATTCTAACTCCTATCACACATGTACTTTCATAAACATGTATTATTCCAACTATGGTATATTTTGGGGCCTTACAGATTACTTTTGACTCACTCTCTCGATTTTTTGTCAAGTTTAAACATAAATAATTATCACAAACATCCAATATGTATTGAAATCAACAGTAATCAAAGTCACAAAATAATTCCAAAATAAATCCTAATATGAAATTTATAATTCCATAGTCATGTTTAACATCTTAGAATTCAGGTTACACATCAAGGATAATGAAAGAACTAAATGAAAAGAAGAAAAACTCTGTTGAAGCTCTTATATGGTTTATCAGGGTTTTGGGGTCGTGCTAGGGTTTTCCCACTTTGCTTGGCTCCAAAAATAGCATCGAACCCTAAAACAGATGAAAAAATTTGTCACTCAATTCTCTAAGCCATTTGTCACTCAAGTATACTACCATATGCCATTCATTTTATAGACTTAGTCATCCTAAATTTCCATATGTCAACTTGTCTTGCCACTTGAAAATTTTCCTAGTCTAAATGTATATTTTAATCCATCAATCTTCCAGTTGTAACAATCAATTAACTCCAAATTACTAATTGTAATCCATAAATTCTTTTTATTGGTAAATCAAAATACAAGACATTACAATCATATCATAACCATTTTGAAACCTTCATAGCCCGGAACATGTCAATTAAGTGCAATTTTTCTAAATCAAAATTTATGTGTGTATGCTCATATTATGCATATGGATGAAATCATAAAATCATATACTAAATGCACCAAATTTATTGTAATATGATGTAAATCATGTGACTAAGTAATCTAACACTCTGACTCTCAGTAGTTTTAGAAACTAACTATTACATGTTCTATCTTCTTTTAGGAATTTAAACTTGATTAATGTTAATACAATCATTCTTGTGTTATTGTGATTGGGTGTTGTGATTGATTATTGTAGCTTCATACTTTGGTAATAAACCAAGAGGAGGAATCAAATGTAAAATGATTGGGTTGAGTTAATGAGAGTTAAGCGATCCAATAGACCACGTAACCAATCATATCAGTTATTGTACAGAGAGAGATCCTGTGTAAGACTCGATAGTTTATTAGAGACCTTAGAATTGATTCGATTGTGGATTGATAGTTAATCGAGAGATAACAATTTCGGTAACTCGACTTGGTTAGGGTTATTAATTAAGGCTTAATGATTATAACTTGAGAGACAGTAATTCACCCTGCGATAGTCTAGAACCGACACCACAATAAAACAAAAGTGATTAGGTTAGCATTGATGATAGGATAAATCCCCTCTCTCCTAATTTGTTGAATTTCAATTGTGAATTGGGTGTGCTCAATTTTAATTTTTTTATGTTAATTTTGCAATTTCAATTTCACCCATTCCAAATCTGATTGTTTACTTTTCAGTTTAGTTTTTCTTTTCATCTTTGTTGTCCTTTAGCCCTTAGACAACTTCGAATTCAAGTAGTTCACCACCTCCTCGTAGGATCGACCCTTCATATACTACATTTAACAGCCCATGCACTTATGGTATTTAAGGGCTATAAATTGTAAAGCTTTCAAAACCATCAACATAAATATAAGAAGAGCCTTAGTGGATATTCATGAAGGGAAACTTACGCTTCAAATTAGTGATGAGCAAGTTAAATTTGACATGAATAAAGTACCGAAGAATTCAAGGGAAAACAACTCCTGCATGAAGATTAATATGGTATACGAGTGTATAAATTAAAATATCTAGAGGAGTGTAATAGAAAAGAATTTAGTGTTGAGGATGTAGAAGATGGAGGAGGAGGTAGAAGATAAAGGAGAACTAGGAAATGGGTGACAAATTAAAATATGAATAATTAGTAAGGATGAAAGTACCCACGATACCTTCTTAAAACATGAATAATTAGTAAGGATGAAAGTACCCATGATACCTTCTATTGAGAAACGACCCATTATAAAGTCAAAAATTGATGGAGAATAAAAAAAGAGAGTTACAAAGACAATTAGAACGAGAATGAGAACCGTGAGATGGAAAATTTTGGCCATAAAAAGCATAAGTCCTAATGTGATGATGCATAGGATCTTAATATTCAAAAGAGGAGTTGGTTGGAAAATTAAGCTAAAATGGTCAAACTAGTAACCTTAAAACTAGCATGTTATGTTTTAGGTATTTTTATAATTTTTTTGCATCTTTTAATTTTCTGGTGAGTTTGATTGATGGATGTTCATAGAATGAACTTCCAAGTCCTGTCTCCTAGACCATCACCACCACAATCCCAATAAGTTTTCTTGCCCTTCTCTTCTATCTCTTTTGTTTTTGTTGTTAAATTAGTATGTGTTGCTTAAAATATATTTTGTTTCTGCATTGAGCACAATGTGTTGTTCAAATGTGGGATCTATATACAATTATATATCAATTGTGTGTAACTTTTTGCATTTTCGTTGTGTAAGTCTTTAATTATGTTAGCATTGTGTAAAAATTTTGTTGCAAGAAGTTTGCATTGAGTGAATGTGTCAATGGCATGAAATTGAAATGAATTAGCTTATCTATGAACATGATCGTTTAATTTGTGAATAAACATTAGCTTATGAAATTTGTGTTTTTTTAATTGAATATGCATGTTAATTGGAATATTGTACTTATTCTTTCATTTTATAACACATATTTAGATGCACACATAAATTAAATTCATTTAAATTGATAGGCATCATTAGTAGCCTTTGATGGGAGTGATTGATTGGGGAGAAATGATGTAGGCTATATATATGATTTGTTAAATAAAATTCCTATTCCTTTGGCCCATTTTAGGGATTTAAAAAATGGGTCAATAATAGAGATGGTAGCCAGTTGCCAATTATAATATGGTTGAGTAACAAAGAGCATTCACAATAAAATCTTTGCCTTCACGTCAAAAGGTTAGAATGACATTCTAACCAAGCTTGATAAAACATAATCTAGTTGGGTAACTTAGGGACATTCATGAAAAGATGTATGCCTTTGCATAAAAAGACTAGGTGATTATTAAATATCTTATAAAAATATGGTGTTATCAATAAAGTGAACTTATAATCTTCTTATTAAATATCAACAAATTTCATGAGCCTATATTTAGTGATGACCTACATCTTTAATTGATAAATAAGAATGAGTGCATGCTTACAAGTGTCATAAATGTATAAATAGAGTATCAATATTTTGGTTGATATGTGTATTTAAATCAAAACATTTGAACATGAATGTAATAAGTTAGTATGTTAGAACTTTTTATATGATTGATGTTTATGGCAAAGTTAATTTCATGAAATCTAATGTCGTTGTGCCATTATTGCATTGTTGCATGATTGTGTGATTATGTGTGTTTTATGTTTGTTTGTTTTGTGGTTTAAGTTTACATGGGGACAAGCAAAGATTTAAGTGCGGGAAAGTAGATAGTATGAATTGTAATGTGTTTTCTAGGTGTTAGAATTTGTTTTTAGTGTTTCCTTAGATGTTAATCATATTTTTTTCGGACTTAGATTTATATTCTTATTAGTGTTTTATATTTTTTGGTTGATTGATTATTGTTTAGGGCAACATTTGATGTTAACTGTATGTTTCAGGGTTGTTTGATATGTTTGATGATGAGTGGTGATAGGAAAAATTGAATAAAAGATGAAGAAAAAGCTGGAGAACAATATCCGACATGAATGTGCATGGATTGCACAATCTTGTATGAAGCAGTAGCAAGTTGGTGATCTCTCTGGCATGATCATACATTCCGTGCACAATTGTGACAGAGAGCTGGAGCAAGGCTGTCGTGCATCGACCAAATTCTAGCTTTTCTAGATTGCGACATTTTCCAGCTTCTCCTTCTAAAGGAATAAAAATTAGGTGAAGTCAAGGAAGAAAATTAATGAATTGAAGGTGTTTCCAGAAGAATCGTCTATGCTAGGGTTGAACACACAGATGTCATTGGTGGACATTGTCGGTGTGTGACCTTGTATAGGTTTGTTAAGCTCAGACACGCTTGTGTGGTGCTCTAGACACATGTCCATAGACAATATAAGTTGTTGTGATCGTGTATCTCCATGACTATTGAGTATTACAGTGAGTTTAAGGAACACGATCACCAGAACGACAGTGTGGGTGACGATGTCTGGTGCAAAACCCTATTTTTGTAAGGTATAAACGGTAAACATAAAGGGACATCAGTTGAGATTAAAAAAAAAACGTCGTCGTTGGTTTCATCATTAACAATTAGCGATGCGGTACTCGCAATCTTTCATCAACAGAATCCTTATTTTAAACAGGAACTGAAGATGAGCGACATATCCGATCAGTAATTCCCGCCGATAAATCAGCGAGCCAGCAAAGTCAAAACCAGATGGCAAACTCACTCTTTTATTAGGTAATAGCTACATTTGCAACATGGTGACTGAGCTTCCAAACGTTACAGAAAGAACTGAACACGAAATATGGAATCAACGAACAAGGCATACGAAAATGGATTAAATTTTGGTAGACGTTATCATACTTTGGCCGTCCAATCAAGGAGCGAAAATCCCAAGGAGTCGTAGTAGCAGTTTGTCTAAGCCTTGCTTCAGGAACAATCAAGTATCTCGTAGTTATGTGATTATAAACTTTTCTGGGGATCGCTTATTGTTTTGATTAGTCCCATTAAACCGGTCAACTAGAAGGTAAGAAGATCACAATCCAATATGCATCATGAGCGCGTCTAGGTAGTATGCACTAATAGTAAGGTAGACAGGATGGTTCTCAATTCTAAGCTGAAGGATTAATTAGGTAGGATAGTTAATTCTTCTTATGACAGCTATTACCATACTATAGCAAAGCCATTAATTGTTGTCCATGTTTATGCTTTTAATAGGCTAAATTAAGTGGAACAATTTGAAAAAGGTACTGTACCTTTAAGCTCTACTCTATGCAACCCCTCGCATTTTGCTATCATGGTATTGACATACATCTTATATGTTGTCATCAAAGTTTATGAGACACTATTCAATTCAAATTATCAATACAGTGTTTCATCTATATAACTTTGCCATATCTCTAAAACTTTGTCACGGAATCTTCAATAGGGATTATAGCAAAATAACATATTGGGCATACAATTTTCTATCTAACTTTTGAGAACTTCTCACACATGTCCAATGTCTAAGAAATTTGGACTTAGTATCAACTATACTAAATAAAGTAAACCCCACACAGAACAAAATATAAATGTTAGAAAAAGCAAGTAATTACTTATATGCTATGACTATCAAATAAGATTAAGAGTTTAATCATGTATTTGGTTACTCCCACTATTTTATGCGAAATAATAGCCCTCACTACTATTTGGAAAGATTACTCTATTATTTCTAGTGGGCTAGGATCTCATTCAAATATAGCTGATCTTAAGTTTGCTCATCAAACCAACTAAACTTAAATTAGGTAGATAACAACCTTATCAATCACATCTCATATGACTCCTAGATCAGTTAGGTGACAACTCTTGTCAAAATATATCTTATATGTCATTCCTAACAGTGTCTCTAAATTTATGTAATCATGAGTTTGCTCATCCAAATCACACAAATTTAGTTAAGTAGAACTCACTGTCATAAGATTAAACATGTTCGGTTTAAAGTGGCCTTGAGTTTGCTTAGTAGCCTATAATAAATAGAACACTAGTTTATTGTTATAACAATGGAGGCAACAATCATGTTCTCAACGTGTACTTAACATTTTAACAAGGGATTTTAACTTCATTTGTCTCATCAATCACAAAATTGCATGTAAAATATCAAATATATAAAACATAACATGCATCCAATACATATATCAATCATATAAATAAAGTTTGCAATTTTTGAACTCATAATCAAATTATAGGCATAAAACATCAGTTTCGTTTGATTCTAGTTATTGATCTTCATAATTTCAAATAATAATTACAACTCCTTGGAAAATTAAATTAGATTAAAATCATTGATTCCTAAATAAAATAAATTCACTACAAGAAAAATGTCATTTAGTGACGAAAATCCTTTGGATTCCATCGAGAATACATATTGGCGACGGAATTTAAAAGGCGTTGAAAAAAAACCGTAGGTAATAATTTTTGATGAATAACAAAATCTTAGTTGGTAAATTTACCGATGGACCTTTTATGTAACCGTCGATGAATATACCGACGGTTGTTTGTTCAGTGGACTGTCGATAAATTTTTTATGGTCAAGATTTTTCGTCGGTATATTTACATGTTGTTTATTCCATCGATAACTTTATTACAACATTACCAATGGTTATGATTGTTCCGTCGGTGAGTATATTAATGGTTTTTCTGTGGCAAATCTTGTCAACAAAGTTGGCGACAGGTTGTCAATATTACCAACAGTTTCTTATGCTCCGTCGGTAAATATAATGGATTTTACTAACATACTTGTATTTTTCTTCGGTAAATATTTAAAAATTTTTAAAAAGTCCGGAAATTAAATTTTATTTCATAATCTTATGTTTAATGAATAATTTCAACAGTTATGAATTATCTGTGTATATTATTTTGATTTGTTTATACATTTAATTTGTTTAAATAGAAAGTTGATTGATGATATAAAGTTAAAATTATCTTAATTGATAATAAAAACATTAAATTATACATAATAAGTTTTTGAAATTCATATGAAATGACTACAAGTACACTATTGATTTGTTGACCGCGGATGCTGTGATTACTACGATGAAGTGCTACCCCTCCCTTTCAACTCATTCATCTCATTACAGAGCTGAGCTATGTACTCCATCGACTATTGCAACTTAGTTGCCAATGTCTGCACTGTGTCTTGAAGCTCATTGACTTCATTATTTGTCGACCGTCTACTTGATGTTGTTGTATTAGACGTGGAGATTGCAAATAACATGTGTTCGTAAATGAACCTAAGCCAAAGATCCTTCCACGACGGTTCCTACCACCCACTGCATCAATATATGTCTAACTCTCATCAACAACTTCAAAGTGCTGAGTCTATCGTTGAATGCTTTCATGTATTTAGTCCTATTAGGAGGCAATGTTTATATTAGTAAGTAATAATTATTCAGAATTAATATTAAAGCATAAATTTCACATACATTAAGTTCAATACATTAGGTGTTGACAAATGCCACACCGTCATGCTTCTTAGAGTGAGTGTGCAAAAAGAGCTGACGGGGTGTAGGCCTCATGCCCATAGACTTTTCCTGTATAAGAATAAAATGTTATAAGTCAACTAGAATTTATAAACATTTCGGCAACATTTCTTCTATTTTTATGATATTTCTCCCTGTTGAACAAAGAAATTTACTCTACAACACAGTCATATATGGCACCAGACATTTATAATATTATCATTCTCCATAATACACATATTTTGATTTCAAAATTCACACATCAATTTAAACTGACATATGGCAAAGTAAAAAAATCTGAATATAAATATAAAGTGTAAATACTTACAAGTCTCTCTATATGCTCGTGGTAAATAATAGATCTTCCTGTATGTACGGGAAGACTCTCTCCTCCAGTCCTCCACGTCTGTTGGTAGAATTACGCCCTGAAATGGACATTGCCTTAGGTGATGTCAAATATTGCTGCCAACGACTCCATATTTGTTCAGAAATATAAGGCACTCGTACACCAACCTTGTGTATCGCACCAACAATGTCCCAATAACGTGTACGTGCTCGTCACTCTTATACTTTATTAATGATCGTTTTAAACTCAAAATCCCAAAATATTCTTTCTGAAATAAAAGGAAAAAAATTCGATAAATACTTATAATGTAATAATAGTTATCTAATTAGTATATAAAAATCAATTAAAAAAGAAAATAATATTTTTTATTGTGCCTTAAACTCCTGATAGTAAAATTTCTTTGTGGCCTGAGAGATATTCTTCCATACATAACCCTCAAGATCAATCTTCGCCTTAAATTTATATGTCATGTTTCTTGAGCACGGCCCAGACAGAATAACCCTAATATAAAAATAAATAATTTTATACCATTTTTAAAATTTAAACTTATAACTTAATTATAATCATATAGTGTTTCATGTATTTTCACTTATAGATTATTAGCAATTGTGATGTAAGTTCTTCCATTAGTTTCCTCAGCTCCAAGCTGGTGGCCGCCTCATTCATCCATATCGTTTATCCTTAATATCTCTGTTGCTATAGGGGTAGTGGATGATGTAGGGGTGGTGGATGGTGTAGCAACGGGTATGGAAGGTGATGCCTCATCTGCAAGTATAGTAGCTGGATGGGTAGGAGATGATTCAGTTGCAGTTGTAGAATATGATGTTTTACCTAGACAGTAAGTACCTCCGAATGGTTGTCTGAACCTGAGTTGCATTATATTATGTTTTCTCTTTGGAGGCATATTTCAACTTGAAATTCATATTTGATTGAATTTTTTAGAAATATAAGAATTTGAATTCAATATTTTACACAATATATTGAAAAGAAAATAATTGTTTGTTGAATATAATATTCAATTACAAACACAAATTAATCGATGTCATCACTTAATTGTAAATTAAAATCATCTTATTTTTCTAAAGAATAAGAATCAAACTCAGGCTCCTCTTCAGATCTCTAGCCTCGTCATCCTCTCCAGATTAAATTTCAACATGTTCATTAGATGGATTGTTCAAACGTTCATTATCGTCATATGTGATAGATGCATTTATTTCATAAACATCTTCCTGAAACGCTTCACTTTCAATTCTCTGTTCTCCTTTTCTATATGATTCAAAAACATCTCTAGGTTTAACTTTGAAAATGGCCAACCAATCTAAATTATCTTGTCATAAGCTGGGAAAATGGACATAATACACCTGAATTGCTTGCATTGCGAACATGAAAGGTTCAAATTGTCTCAATCTTCTTCAGTTGTTGATTTCAACTAGATTATATCAGCTATACACTTTTGTACCAACATTTGGAATCGAATCAAACCAGTCACACTTAAATATCACACTTCGCTTTATTGGCAATGTAGGGTACTTAATTTTAAGTATCTCAATAATTTTACCATAGTAATCCATCAATTCTCCCTGTATTCAAACTTCGTTATTTATTGTTGCCATGCTATGACCATGATATTCTGTATGATATTTGTATCCATTAATAAAATACATCATATATGGTTTAACAGTTCGCAAAGGTCTCTTCACAAGATCACATATGAACTTGTTCTCTATTGGATTTTCTAAGGCCTACGCAAAAGAAATTATCATATCAAATAGTATAATGTTATTTGAACACTTAAATCTTATAATTCAATCATTTCAATAATTATAAGTGAAAACTTATATATTTCTTGAACCATCAAGGAAAGTGTCTTTCAACTTCTTTATTGATATCATCCTGTGTTTTGTCAGGCATTAGCTCGCGTAACAATTCCTTGCATAATCTAAAAACATTAATATGTATTTTAGTTATAAATAACACTAAATTTCAAAACCCAAATAATCAATTTCAACTTATTGTACAAAAGGTTGAACCTCTTGACAGTTCAATAAAATGTAACCATGGGCAGCCTCAATTTCTTCCTCTGTTAACATTCTTCTTGTTGAACGTCCACATGTTTGTCCAGGATATGTGAAAATGGATAAGTTACCATCAACATCACTCGTTCCTCCCCCATCATCATAATGAAGAACTTTTCTTTCTTTTATGTGAACATACAACTCAAAATAATGTTAGTAAAATGTACTAACTTCCTCCACTAAATAAGCATTACATATCGCACCATTAATCGATAACTTAAATGATCTATGGGTATTTGAATTACAAACTTTTGATGTTGTTGAAGGCAAAACATTTATAATGCATGCCGTAGTTTTGTGGACTATAAATGGTTTCCCAACTTGTGGGAATTTGTCTAGGTGGAGCACTAAAGGGTATATGGCTTGTCTTGTGTGTAACCATCAAACATATTCAATGGGGATACGAAGTAAAATATTTTATGCCGGTCATCGTCAGTGTTTGGAACATGGGCGTAGATGGCGAAGAAGTACTGTTTAATGGCACAGTAAAATTAGGTGAAGCTTTGATGCAGTTGTCAGATGATGATATTGTTTACCAGCTATCACATTTGGGTGACATTACACTTGGAAAACACCCAAGTAATAGAAAGAGAAAGAGAAATGATGTTGAAATGAATTAGAAAAAAAACATATTTTTCAACTTGCCATATTGGAAGGAATTACTATTGAGGCACATTCTTGAGGTCATGCATATTGAGTAAAACATTTGTGGGTCCATTTCAGGGACTGTCATTGGAATTGATAGGAAATTCAAAGACACAATTAAGGCTAGACTTGACTTGGAAGACATGAATATTAGAAAGGACTTGCATTTGGAAAAACTAGATGATGGGTCATACGTTACTCCCCCTGCTTGTTACAACATGTCAAAAAGTGAGAAACAATCAATATGTCAATTCCTACAATTAGTCAAATTTCCTAATGGATGTGCATCAAATATAGGTCGTTGTGTGAATGTTAAAGAGAGAAAAGTGTCAGGGTTAAAAAGTCATGATTGTCATATACTTTTGCAACAATTACTTCCTATTGGAATACGAGGGTGTTTGCCGAAGGATGTGTCCGTTACTTTGGGTCAATTGGGAGAGTTTTTTAAGCAATTATGTTGCAAGACACTTAAAGTTAAAGAGCTTGATAAATTAGAAAAAGACATTGCATTGATTATAAATAAGATTGAACTATTATTCCCGCAATCATTTTGTGATGTTATGATTCATTTGGCAATTCACTTACCATATGAAGCAAAACTTTATGGACTGGTTCAATTTAGATGGATGTTTCTGATTGAAAGGTAATTCATATTAAATTCAACAAGGTTTTTCTATGTTATTTGTTTGTAACAATTCCTAAATTTATAACTGATTATGTTTAGTTTTTATGCTCTCTTAAGCATTATGTACGTAATAGAGCTCGACTAGAAGGGTCTATTACAGAGGCTTATATAGCAAGTGAATGCTTGACTTTTTTTTCAATGTACTTTAACTAATATGGAGATAAGATTTAATAAACTAGAACGTAACTTTGATTTTTATGACGATGGTGGGTTATCTATTTTCCCCCAAAAATTTAGGCCACTTAGTGTGGGTAAGTATGTGGAGTTCACTAAAGACAAATTTGAAATCGCCCATTGATATATTTTGAACAATTGCAAGAAAGTCGATTCATACATGGAGTACGTATATTCCTTTTCATTCAAACAATCATATTAAAATTTTCTTCATTCACTCTGAGATCTTACTGTGGTTATCTTGTTTTAAATAGCGAGCACAAAGAGACAATTCGTAGCAAAGGGATTATTAATGTTGAAGAAAAACATAGGCTGAAGTTTGTATCATGGTTTAGAAATCGAGTAAGTTTCATATTTATTACATATTATGAAAATATGAGAATACGTCTCATCTTCATATTTATTTTCAATTTGTCATACAAATGATACAGTTAGATAACCGTAACGTGCAAGAAGCGACAACAACATTATATAGTTTGGCATGTGGGCCAATATTTGTGGGAAGAAATACACAAGTTGCATTATTAATGGGGTGAGATTTCATATACAAGATCGAGATAGTCGAGTTAAAATTCAAATTTATGGGGCTGTCGTTAAAGGATGCCATGATGACGATTTCATTGACTTCTACGATGTCATCTGTGAAATAATATAATTGCACTACATCAAGGATAAGAAGGTTGTTCTACTTAAATGCAAATGGTTTGATCTAACTGACATGAAAGTGAACGTGCATATTACTAGCATAAATGTTAGTAAGATATGGTATGATAATGATCATTTTGTCCTTGCAAGTCAAGTCAAACAAGTTTTCTACGTCAACGATACTGTATTGGGTAGTAAATGGAAAGTTGTTCAAAAGTTTTAACAAAGGAATGTCTTTGGTTTTTGTGAAAGGGATATTGGCCAATTGGATGAGGATGCAGATGAAGTCTATCAAGAGATTAGATTGGAGTTCAATAGTGAAGACATTCCAGTAGAAGATGCAGATATATTATCATTCCATAGGAGAGATGTCGATCCCAACATTGTTCAACTAGATGAAGTCCAAGCCCATCTTATCTTACAAATAGATGAAGGCTATACTCAGGATGACTTAAATGACAATGATGATACTTTGCGCGAATATATTAGTGATTAAGAATCAAATGATAATGTACTTAATGATGATGATTTTAAAAATCTTGATCATGATGATTGAATGTAAATAAATTGTTTATATTGTTTGAAATGTTATGTTCATAATTGCCTTATGTTGTTGATATTTTACTTATGTTAATTTACGATGACTAGATGTATATTTTTAAAGTTTCACTTATCTATATGCCGAATGTTATATTTAGTACTTGACTATTGATCTCCTTATATTCACATGAAATATTGATGTTTGAGTTATGATTATATGTTATCTTCATATTTCGTTTTAGTTATTCAATATAATGGCACATGGTAGAAACAAGGGAAAGAGGGTGGCAACAACCTAAGAAGTTCCTCCTCCACAATAACTAACTCAATCTGATCCCATTGTTCAATAACCAACAATTGCATCCTCGAATGAAGACAGCCAGTAACAACCTTTACAACCATCGTCTAGTGTTGAGGGATCTTCAAATCTGCTATTGTTAACCAAACATATTTACATTAATGTTGGAATTACTCATTCCATGTTTAGTGTGTTTTTCTTATTATGATTGCTTGTTTTTAGGTTCCAGTACTGTCATTAAAAAATGAGGTAGATGTATCACAAAAGAAGCTAAGTTGCAACGGATGAATGTTGCAATGAACAACAAGTTGTATGTGACCATTGATCCCACACAACGTTGCCCTCTGGATAAGATCCAATCTGCAAAATTGTCCAATGAGTTGGGCGTTATTGTGAGAAATGAATTGCCTTACCTTCAGCATGCCAAGCAGTTGAAGGAAGACAATTTGCTCCAAAATGCTTTGGACAAAGTTTCGGTAATATTTCAATTAATTTGATTATATGTATTGCGATTTTACTTAATAAAAATAGCAAGTTAACTTATTCGTGTTCTTCATAAATGAAGCTCAATATCGTTAATATCGACAAGCCTGAGGTTTCAAGCTGTGTTAGTTCACTGTTGAAACAAAGGGAGAAGGATTATCAATATAGACTTCATAAATATTAGTAGTATTTCCCTTTCGATGAAGAGGCAAGGAGACATGTTTCGGAACTGGTGCGTCCAAAAAATTGGAGTGAAATGTGTGATTATTGGGCCTTTGATAAGGTTCAGGTTTGTTTTATTTCTCTTCATATTTCCTTCCATTAATTCTGTTTATACATCTTATGACTACTTCTCCTAATTTAGGAAAAGTGTGAGAAAGCCAAGGTGAACAGAGCAAATCTGAAGACTTTTCATAACACCGGCTCCAAATTATTTGTTGTCGTCTAACAAGAATTTATAAGTGTAACATTTTCAACTTATTATTTTATTTCTTAATACAATAAATTCTATTATCTTCTAATTTTTTAAATTCATATAATAGAGTCAAACTTAACTCCAAGGGCAAGAGTGTGATAGAATCACAATGTACAAGCTAACACACTACAAGGAAGGTGAAGGTTGGACGTCTGAAGAGCCACAAAGTAATCATGTATATACAAAAAAATTAATATTACAGTTTATTTTTTATGTAATACTAAGTAATAATTTTTTGCTTAACTCGATTTTGTGCTTTAAATTGTAAGACAAAATGCAGGAGTTGTTGCAAACATCATTGCCTAAGGGGAATTAGCCCAATGTTGATGACATTTGCAATAATATCCTTGGTACAACATCGAGGTATATAAAAGGTCTTGGGTATGGCCCTAAGTCTGTTGGTGCATCTTCGTCACGGCCAGCATATGTCATGGCGTTTTAAGAGGAGAAATAATCACTGAAGACTAAGTTATAATGTACAGAAGAGAAATTAGATCGTAATGTAAAAAAAGTAAACAAGCTTAAAAAGATGGCCAAACAATTACTTGGCTCAAATTATGTTAGTAGTAGTGATGATGAGGAGTCTTAGTTTGTTTATAAATTTTGTTAAAACTCTGTAATTAACTTGTAATTATTTTTTATAAAATGCATTCCATTTTTAATGTTTATTTTATTTCAATTTATTATTATTTAAAAGATATGTCACCAACATTAATTATAAAATGTCAAACTGCTTAAAAAATTGTAATAAATTAAATTAAATTTGTTTTTAATAATTATAATAAAATTTATATTTAAAATAAATGTTTGTCACTAAAAAGTATTAGATACCAAAACAAAATCGTCACAAAATGTTATTACCTACGTTTACAAGAACGTCTCTAAAAACATTTACCTACAACAAACAATTAGTAGTTAAAACTATTCTACTATAAAAACAAAATCGTCAGTAAAAATAATTACATACGACTACGATTTCGTAGGTAAAAACCTTTATCTACGAAACATATACGTTGCAAATTCATAAGTGCGACGATTTTGGTTCTCGTTGGTTACATGTTTTACCGATGAATATATTATGTATCTAAAACCTTTCTGCGACGATTTTAAAAAGCGTCGCGGATATTGTTTTGCTACCCGAATTCAGCGACCATTAAGGCGACGATTGTTTTTCATCACAAATTATTATTTCACACAATTTTTTAATATTTAGCGACGTTTGAATTCGTCGCCAATAAGATTATCTATTGTAGTGACTGTAATGTAATTAATAGATGAACATTTATACGAGTGATCATACACACTCTCATATGCTAGGTGTATTTCAAAATTGCAATAGGGACATACACTTTAAGAAACTCATTCATAGACACGCAGAGGTTATCAAAAGAGACAACCTTGGCCAAAAGAATACACCTAGCATATCTTTGAATGAATTTCACCGCCAACTAATCGCAAACTAATTAATCATATCAAATGCAGT
Source organism: Erythroxylum mucronatum (assembly GCA_027563825.1). Taxonomy (NCBI): domain Eukaryota; kingdom Viridiplantae; phylum Streptophyta; class Magnoliopsida; order Malpighiales; family Erythroxylaceae; genus Erythroxylum; species Erythroxylum mucronatum. The sequence continues at coordinate 2,937,857 of JAOSBP010000009.1, forward strand.
CTCATTCTTTTAGCACAAAATAGATATCCTCAAGTCATACCCATTAACAATGAGACAATACAGGTTTTTGTTAATGACAGTAAATTACTTTACTTATAGGTCGAATGTAACATCCCAGTTCCTTTGGGAAGGGTAAAATGGGAATTTTGAGTGATCATTGAGGGGTTAGAAATGTAATTACGTGTTCATTATTTATGTGACATATTTGTATTGTGAAAAATGAATTTGTTGCACATGAAATTATTGTACATGCATACATTGACATTCCCGGT
>JAOSBP010000009.1:2938228-2962809 GCA_027563825.1 Erythroxylum mucronatum
GTCAAAAATATTTTTTTCAATATGCATCACATCTATATTATGACATATCATATTAGTTTTCTACTAAGACAAATCCCAAAATATGCTTCGTTTTCTCCAACCAAAGTTTTTACTAATGCTTGTATTAACTTTATCAACTTCAAATTATGTAACTTTTACCAAGCCTAATTCTTTGATATCCTGCAAAATCTCTTCACCAGCTTTATGAGGGGGAGGAGGTGTTTTTACCATCCTATTCTTAATGAACTTTTGTTTATTGCATGTAAATGGATGATCTGGAGGAAAAAATTTCCTGTGATTGTCAAACCAGCATGTTTTTCAAAATTCCTTTTTCAAAATTATATAAGTAACAATTTCTAATCTAATTAGAAAACTATTTCTAATCTCAATTTTCCTTAATTAGAAAACTATTTCCTAATATTGAAAGGAACTACTTTCAAAATTAAATAAAAAACCTTTTAAATTTAATTAAGAAAGTGATTTGCATTATTTATTTTGAGATTGATTTCTTGATTAATTAGAAAATCTTTCTCTAATAATTTAAAAAACTATTTTCAAAATATTAAAGAAAGCACAATTTTTTTAATTAATAAATGAAAACACTTTTCAAAATTCATAAAGAAAAATAATTTTTCTAGAAAATCAAGAAACTTATTATTCATAATAAAGAAACAATTTCTAAATATAGTGAATAATAATTCTCTAAATAAAATAAATTATAATTTGAATTTATCTCAATCAAATTGAAATAAAAAAATTTAATTAAAAAAATTTTAATTATTTAAGAAAAATTTTAATTTAAATGAGTCTAATTAATTAATTTCAATCTAATTAAAAATAATTAATTTTAATTTTACAAAAGTGAACTAGAAATCAATAACTTATCAATCTTAATCATATTAAGAAAAATAATTACTTTAATTTTGGAATTGAATTTTGTTTTTAAAAAATTTTAAAAAATGTTTGGAATAAAATTTATTATGATTACATTAATACTCTAAAACATGTCTTCTTCTAATACTAGAATAGACTAAAAGAGTATCCAAATACCCTTTATTCGTAGTTTTAGGTTAGAAAAATCCTATAGCCAAACAAACCCATTCCTAAACCTATGTCCAAACATCATCTTCTTCTTTAACATAAACCCTAGCTTTTGTCGTCATTGTCCATAGCTACAGCTGCATCCGTAAGCCAATGCCGCCAACCTTCGAGCTGCCGCAGCTATTAACCATCGGCCTGCTCAAGCGTCCCCAGTGTCCAGCGTGTTTATATCTTTCACGTTTTCGTCCTTCCACAAGCGTTGTTGTCATTAAAGCCATGCCAGCATCTTATGACGTAAACAAGGAGACAATGAGCCTTTGCTTATGTGCTCGCCATCTCACCTGCATCTAGATGTTGTGCCTGAATCAAATCATAGAATTAAAGGTGGCTCTGATACCACTATTAGGAAACTAGGTTAGGGATCCGATCTCAACTATAGTAAAATAATTACGAAACTTTTTACTAAATTAGTTTCCCGAAGACCAAGATCAATTTAATTCTATAAAATGATTAACATAAATCATAATAAGGTGGAAACTTAATTTGTACCTTATTTTGAAGCTTGATCTTTGCCTTGTCGTATTCTTTGAACAATTTTTGAAATCGGTTTATCTCAACCACCATAGCTGCACAAGCTTTTGGCCTCTAATGGTATCCAAAAAATACGTTGAGAGAACTCTGTAACTCTTACAGAGAGCGTTAAGTAAAAAGTACTAGCTCCAAAAAACTTAAGCCTATTTACAATTGGTTCTGAACATTTTGATAATTTAATTGAAATTAAATTCTAATTTTAATTAAAATTTAATTAGAAATAAAAACAATTATGATTAAATAACAATTATATCCAAATAAGATCCAATATCTCATATTGATCCTTATTTATTAAATATCTCATATTTAACCGTAAAGTTTCTCAAACTTTATAATCAAGTCCAACTTTATTGAAATAACTTTGCTTTCTTTAACCTAGTCTTTAAGTGAGATCCATTAAGTTCCCAAATACATTGGCAATGATTACAAATTATATTTCTAATTCATAATTAGAATTAGATAAATTAAAACTCCTTTTAATTTATCTTTAATTATTTAATTAAACAATTTATAATGATAAATCTGGATTGGCGTCTAACAACGCGTCATGATTACCCAAATATTTAGGAATGTCAAAGTTGTTTTGACTAACCTTTTCGTGCATGAGTTTTTCATATAATTTAATCCTTTCATCATATAATGTCCTGATTAGACATAGCCTGGAATTAATGTCTATTCTTTTTAAGTCCAATCATATTAGTTCTCTAACATTAGTCATCGATTCAATTAACGACATTTGTAAACTATTTACAAATCGTCATTCCACCTTGGCTAAGGATTTTCCAAACCAATATTAATATAGAAGAATGGAACATTCTCCCTAATTACTTTAGGGTGATGAATCCTATCTTAATCGTACATCTATCTTCATATAATTCATAGTATATCCAATGACTATCGATTGAACAAACCATGACTAAATAGGTCTTAAGTAGTATCAAAACGTAGCAATCTCTATACATGATAACTTTAGTAACCTCAAGTCAAATGATCACTTATACAATCTTAAAAATGAGAATTCCATACCCATACAAGTAATGTTCCAAATGGATTTCTCATTTTGGGTCTGTTTAATGAACTTGTTCTCTAACAAACACCCATACATTTGTTTAAGTATATCTATACTTTAGCCTATGAGATCGACTACTTCCTTCATAAGGAAAAAAATAACATTTGCTAGTCTTTTTCCATTCTATTAATGTCTAATCTTAGTAAAACAATGACCATGAACACTTTAGGGATAATTGTTTTTTCTAGTTTCTATTGCTTTTAATTGCCTTCATATCTTTATTTTGGTTACAAATCCTTGTGTTTCGATCCAAATGTGAGATAAACTAAGTGGAAATGGTGTGATTATTGCATGACTATTAATTGGATTATTTTGTGAATTTTTCATGAAGGTTGAAGGGAAAGTTGATGTAAATTTGCATAAAAGAAAAAAGAGAAAACAAAGAAAGGTGGTAACTAAAAGTGTCACCAAGTCACCACCGTGATATGTCAAGTCATAGTGCTGACTTAACTTGTCAGCAGCGTGACAAGTTAGTCATGATGGTGACCTGCACAGGGGTGACAATTGTGACCATCTCATGCACTCTCGTGCCCATTTTTCTTTAATTTATCAACTTGTTACGTGTCATCTGCAGGAGGGTGAGCTTGAAAACCTAGACCTAAAGAAGACTACCAATAGAAAGAGTAAGGGAGGTGGCGATATATTACACTACATTATTTTCCATTCTTCAATCTTAATTCTTCATTCTTCACTCAATACAAACCCGAGGAAAATAGAGAAAAAGAAGTCGGAGAAGAGAAAAAGGAAGCAGAGACCATTCGAATGAGGGGAAGAAGAGAGAAACATAGTAGAAAGGGGAAGGCAGTGCGAGCATCTGGATGAGATGAAACTAAAGCAGAAGGAAAAAGTTAATGCAGGAAGCTTAAGAGGGGTAGGAGACGACCACCTTCACACTCACTCAATCCTTGTTTGCTTATTCTATTCATCTGTTGCTCTATTTTTTGTTTATTTATTGAAATTATTACTTTGTTAGTTTAATCGACGGTTACTTTGTTATCTTTTCATAGTTCATTCATTATTCACTGTTTTATTGCTTTAATACTTCTGTTGACAGTAACATGGCACTGAAGTGCTGGAGATGATAAACTGTGTTTATGCTATGATGGGTTGATCTCTTTTTCTTGGGAATTAATGTAGCTATTTTAGTTGCCTATACATAATTGAGTTACAGATTTGTTGTCTTACCTATTTCTGTACTTTCTAAGCTAAATGGATGTAATAGCATGATCAAACATTGCATCATTTTGGTATTAAATGAAGGATCGAGAGGAGAAGTTTAATATGGAATGAGAAACTATAGACGCTTAGGTTAAGAATTAGAAATATATTAACCTAAATGGAAATTAGTAGTCGGGTTTCCATAATTAACTCGAGTGATAACTTATCGAATATGAAAGTTAGATTAGTTAATTATTTGAGTTGATTTTAGGGTTGCTTCCAATTGATTCAATTTATTTTTCAGGCTAATTTGTGATTTTCTTTAAAGCTTTTGCTCAATATTCAGGATAGAGTGTTTAGGATTGTATTTTTTTTTGTTCAAAATTAATTTAAGTGAACCAATTTTACCTTTGAGGGAGACGACCCTAGGTAGTCAACTATAGCTACCTCGTATACTTGCGAGTAGGATAGCCTAGATCTTTTTAGGCACAATAATTGTTTGGCATCGTTTTCGAGGAGGTGTTTAGTTTTTTGAACTTGAATTAATTTTCATTGTTTTTGTTTACTAAAATGATTTTGATTGTTTTGTTAATTTTTTTGTCTATTTATGCATACATTTTTGTCGTGTTATTTCATTTAGTTATTTTACTATTTTTATTCTTAATTTACTGTTGTTTTTATTTGGTTTATGTGAGGAAGGAGGTCTCGGGAAGGTGAACTTGCTCCTTTTATTGACAACGTACATCAAATAAAAGGACCTCCAAGGGACGTTGAAGATAATCTCGAGGGACCCAAACCAAAAGATTAAGAGATGGGTGAAAGGCAGCTAATGATGAAGGAGTATGCCGGACCAATGATCGGTATTGCCACTTCGTGCATACAATTGAGGGAGGCAGTTAGGAACTATGAATTAAAGAGTATCCACTACAATGTGCTACCATCATTCCATAGGGCTCCCAATAAAGACCCGTTAAACTCCATTTAGGAATTCTATCCCACTCTCTAGACATTCCTGTTGGATGGCCTAGATGAAGATCAACCTAGGATGAGGTGCTTCACACACATATTAAAGGATCAGGCCAAAGCATGGCTAATGGCCCTTTCACCCGGTTCATTGATTACATGGGATGAGGTGTACAATAAGTTCATGGGGAAGTTCTATTCCTACCAGAAGACTTTTAAGTTGCGGACAAAGATAGCTACCTTCACTCAGATAGAGGGAGAGCCATTCCATGAGGCACGAGAATGCTTTAAACTCCTGGTCATTTAGTTGCCACACAATCATTTTCCACTCCACATATAGAACCAGTTATTTTATGATGGATTAACACAACAATATCAATATACGGTGGACAATACAGCAGGAGGAGCTATGGGAGAGAAGACGATCCAAAAAACATATGAGATCTTCGAAATGTTGGGGGGCCAATTCTTAACAAAAGAGTTTGAGGGAAGAAGAGTTGGATTTCATGAAGTGAGATAGAATCAAGAATTGGCTATGCAATTAGGTGAGTTAACAAGGCATGTAAAGATGCTGACTACAAGACTACCCCAAAATGTTCCAAATCAAGAGGTATGTGGTATATGTGGAACTTGTGGTCGTAGAGCTAACATTTGTTCATCTTCTTGTGAGACTTCTATAGATGGGGAGGAACAAGTGAACTCACTCAATGGTTTTCAACTAAGGGAGTGAAATAATCCGTACTCAAACACCTACAACCTTAGTTGGAGAAACCACCCCAATTTTTCATGGAATATCAATAATCCACCAGTACAGCCCCAACCACAATACCAAAATTTTATAAGGCCAAATTGTTACCAAGGGCAATCCTCACTTCAAAACCCACCAAACAAGCCTTCTTTAGAGGAATGCCTGAATGCGTTTATTTAGGTCACAACTTAAAATCAAGAAATGAACAACAAAAGGTTCGGTTCTTTGGAGGCATCTGCGAAGAGGATTGAGATCCAAGTAAGGAAACTCGTGGCTCAAATGAAAAACAATTAGAAAGGAAAGTTCCCCAGTTAACCCGAGCAAGCCCAAGCAGTCATTATTTTAAGAAGTGGTAAAGTCTCATCAAAATTGCAACGTATTTTTCAGGCCCAGAGAAGTTCTAACTATTGAGGTTTTATAGTAGAAGCCTAGTACTTCCATTTTGGGGATAAGAATGGCTCAAAGGTCTAATCAGCTAAATCTGAGTAGTCTAGATAGATGTCTTATGTATGTGATATTTTTGATACTGAGTTTTGCACTCAAAACAAAATGATGTGTAATATATATATATATATATATGGATTCTGAATAGTAATGACATGTGACTTTAATTTTTGTGAATGAAATGGGAAGAAGTGTGTTTTTAGAATGCTTATGATATGTTTGATGCCTTTAATGAGTTGGGTTGATTGTCCTAATGTACCATGTTCTTATAGTATGTTCTCGAATATCCTCTGGTATGTTCGCTTTTATGCTCTATGGGAGTGGTATGTTACAAAATGGGACTAATGGGTTAAGGAAAATATTTATATAAATAAACTAAAATCATCAATGAAGATAGTTAAGCATTATAAGTTAAAATGGAAGAGTAAGGGTAAGGGTCCCCAACTATTACAATAAATAGTTAGACAAGTTTTATGAAGACACGAGTTGATAAAAAGAAAGAAAGAAAAGATAATTTTCCTTCAAAATTGAGTTATAAAGATTTATTACATTATATTTGTTTGGTGAAAGAAGAGATAAAGTTGAAAAATGGCATGTAAGGATGACTAAGACATTGGTAACCTTAAATCAAGAGTAGATTATATGGCTAAAAGAGTAATATGATTTTTGAAAGTGATTGGAATTTGGGTAGAGATTTTCATGGATGTCACCAGTTAAAATATGTATCATAATTATGAGGTCATTCATAATATAACAAGGAGTAAATTCAATTAAATAAGAATTGTCTTTGTAAAAGTGGCATCATATGATGGATTCATGATGAGTTTAGGTACAACTAAAACCTTGATATATGTAAGGGGTTTAGGTGTATCGTTAGTATGAATGTCTATTGGAAGAGATAGGAAGAGTGTTACAATTACCAAATCATTTTATTTGAACTTTGATATATAGTCAGAAATTCAATAAATTATGGAATGAGAATCATTTGAATTGATGGACAAGTATCAAGTAACCATTCGATGATAAATGAGGACAAATTAGGTTTTAGTTGAATTTTCAAAGCAAAAAAATCTTTGTAAAATCTTTAGATCAGATTGATAATTTTTTAAATTTATAATACCTAAATTTGCAATAATATATCCTATTTCCAACATATTTAGCATTATTGGAATAAGGATATTGTAATTTTTCTTATTTAGGTATTTGACTTGGTGTATGGTATTTAGTTTAGGTTTGATTTTAGATAATAAGAGTTTTAGATTAAGATATATGGCTATATCAATGGAAGCAGTTGAGGGTTAGTGAAACATAAATAGCCATTGCTTATAACGGAGGAGCTTTGCATATAAATAAGTGAGCGATGGTAGTAAGTTGTGATTCATGATAATAGTGATGAAGGCTTCATAATATATTGGGCAATCTATTGAGGGAGAAGAGTAGTCTTCATTGAAATTAAGGTCTCTAATTTTCACGAGGTATTCTATTATAGAGGAGATGATCTTAATATAATCTTTTATAATGGAGTGGTCTTTTTTGGCAATGTGAAAGTTTCATCTCAAAAGTAAAGGAAAAGTAGTTGTTTGTTCCAAGAAGTGACTCTCGAGTGTTGTCCAAAGTTGGCATAAGGTGGTGCATCCTAGAACAAGAGAGGCAACAAAAGAAGAACAAGGTCATAGTCATAAAACAATATGCCTAGTTATCATTCTTTTCTCATTAATGAAATATTTTTGAGTTGGTACGTGTACTGGAGCAGGTCTCATTAATTTTAGGTGAAAGAGGTATGCTACCATAGATGTGTCTGGAATAGGTTTGAGTTTTAGTTATAAAAGATATTTCATAGCTAAAAAGTTTTTCTATGAAACTAGGTCCACAGCAAAAAAAAATTGCCAAAAGTTATTTTCATAGCTAAAATTTTTTTGATAAAAATTGTTGTTTATAGTTGAAGAACGTTGCCAGAAACTATTAGTTACTAATATAAAATGTACCCTACCCTAAACATAGTTAATGGTTAAAAAACCAAAAAAATTATTATTGGAGATACTATTTCAACAGTTTACGATTTTAAAATTTCATTGCTAAATAGTAACTTCTAGCTACCATTCGAAGATAAAGTGAGTTTTGATACCATGATAAAGAGTATATAGAGAAATGTGTTTTGTATTACTATTTAATGAATTTGTTAGTATATGCCCGATAGCCAATCTGTTTGGTTGTAGTTTAGTGATAATTATTTAAAGGCATTCTTTATCTTATACATGTTTTGTAAAGCGTGGCTTATGCACTGGATTTGAATAAAAGTGTTTAGATGTATATGATAAAGTCCATAAAAAAATTATACATTACAAATGGAATTATAATGAGATTACAATTATTATATTCATATTGTATTTATGTATTATCCCTAAATCATTCCTAGTCATTGTTCTATAAAGATTGGGCACTAATAGACGTAAAGAGATTATCACATGCTATGTTTTTCCTATGAAGAAAGTAGTCAATCTCATAAACTAAAGTGTGGAGATACTTAAACAAACGTAAGGGTGCTTGTTAGAGAACAATTTCACTGAATTGACCCGGAAATCCATTTGGAACATCACTTGTATTTCTATGGAAATTCTTATTGCAATGATTTATTTAATGATCCTTTAACTTGAGGTCTCCAAAGTTATCTTGTGTAGGCATTGTTATGTTTTGATACTGGTTATGACCTATTTAATCATGGGACATTTAGTTAGTAGTCATTAGATGTACCATGAACTATATAGGGGTAGTTAAGTCATCAAGATATGATTCAACATCCTAAATTAACTAGGGAGAATATTCTGTTGTTCTCAATTAGTATTAATTTGGGAAATCCTTTGCCATAGTAGAATGATGTTTTGTAAATAGTTTATAAATTTCATTAATGGAATTAATAACTAATGGCGAAGAACTAATATCATTAGACTAAAATAGAGTAGACATTAATTCCATGCTTTTTGTCTAATCGGAACATTGTATAATGACTATTGTGCCACAATAAGTTCTAAAAACCTAGGCTATCATACTCGTAAGTATACAAGGTAATTGTAGTTGCATACTTAGGGTTATCTCTCAAGGAGGTGAAACTAATTCACTCAAATTAACTTTGAATAAAAATAAAAACAAAAGCAATCCTAAACACTTTGTCTCGATTTGTTGAATAAAAGGTTTTAAAGAAAATTAAGCAAATACACTAAAAAGTAAATTGATTTAACTGGAAGCAAAGAACGATTTGATCAATCTATTTGGTGAACTTTTGAGAAATTATCTTCACTAATTTAATCTCCTATGCATGACTAAGGTGAATTGATTAGATAATTGCAACATCCCACTACCATAGGGTACATACCCAAACATTCAGGAACATTCAAGTACATATCTTATGATAATGGCATGTTAGAGCAAAAACAAATCCAACTTACACCTGGCATCAACTAACATCATTTGAAAGTCAGCAATTTTTTTTAAAACATTCATTTTGTTTATCCACAAAATTTACACTATTTTCTTAAGACAAATATTACACAACCTCGTGCAGGTTCTAACAAAAACTACAAAATACAAGACACAACATTTCTGGGGCCAGCTGATAGACCTCTGAGCCATGACTTAGTCCAAAACATTCTTCTAATCCACAATAAACACTAAGTCTCCTGTCTCGTACCTGAAAAACCACGTTGCAATTTTTATGAGTTTTGCGAACTTAATGAGTGAACCATCATTGATGATTTCACCGGATCACAAACACATAATACACATGTCGCAAACACACATTCAGATCATAAATACATACTAGATGTTCACACAACATAGTATATCATAAGATCACACAGTTTACATTGCTAAGTATAGCAAATAAATCACATCAATTTATCACTCATTCAGCTTTGCAAATCATTCAATAAATTCAGTCTTATCATATTATATGCATGAGACTCACATTCTTTCTTATTGTTGTGACTGAGTGCCTATCACAAACTTATACAAATACCGGCTCATAGGGCTCAGTCAAATAGAATCACGGAGCATAGCTCTACGTGCAAAATCAGAAATCACGGAGCAAAGCTCTACGTGGAAGTGCTTCATACTGGAAACTCAAGTTACAACGCCTTTATATGAGCATGCATTTTATGAAATACAACAATTTCAGAAAATCTCATATATCACAATCTTATACAAATGCTTAGACAAGATTTCACAGTCATCAGACCTAAGCCTAGCATTCCACTTTCGTTGAGAATCAAATGTCAAATTCATATCAAATCAAAACACTCCCAATACATGCCCAACTATTAAACTCTTCGGACCTCAAGTTCGGAATCTAGAAAAAACTCACAAACAGTTCAATAATAATAGAAGTGTAATAAATCAAATTAAATTCAAATCAAATCAATCTTAGGAAATCATCTGGGTTGACTCACAGAACGCTCCAATATGCTATTGCCTGGATGGTCCGGCAATGTCTATCTGGCGTCCACTTGGCTCCTCTAGATCATACAAAACACATTTACAAATATCATATTTTGGTGCAAATGTACAAGTGTTCTTTTATGCACATCAATGTATAGAAAGTATGCCCAATGCATGTTTAATGACAATTCCAAGTATCTTATTGTAATTTTCATCATCGAATCGATCAGATATCAAAGCCCTTATTAACGTCATTTGTATTTATAAATTGGACCATAATAAAGTACATGTGAAATCCATTACAACCTTAATTGGCCACTTCATATTTTCTACCTATATAATTTCGGGTTAACTTTGCATAATTAATCTAATAGGGTAACTGACAAAATTAGGCAACACTTCCTTCTGGAAAGTTGTTCTACAGTGTCTTAAGTTTCTAACACCTCCAAGATCATTCAATTTGATTTAGTATTCTATGTGTTATGAACAAATTACCTCAGACTATGCACATTTGAACTTTTGGCTAGTACATGATCATACCCTCTAATTGTACAACTCATATCTTTCAACTCAGACATCCAAAAATTTCAAACTTTATACCAATTTAAAGATAATAAGCTACAACGTTGGTGAAGACACCTCAGACTAATTCAGCCTATATCAATACAGTTTATTAAGTAACCATAGGGCATGATTTCTGTCCTTGATAGTGCTTCAGCTTAAGCTACAACTCATTTACATGCCAATTTTAAAAATCATAGAGACATAATTAAAATTCGACCTCTTCATAAAAATTGTAGAAATATGTCTCTAGTTTAATATGAATTAGAAATGAACTCATTCCAAAATCTACAGCTCATAATTAGATAACCAAAGCATGATCATGGAAATTTTCCAATTCATAACATCCAGCAGACTTCCACACTTTCACCCTATCAATCACTTCCAAATCAATTCAGATAACTCTAAATTTTTATGGAGAGAAATAAAAATTTCTTAGGAATCCATTGGTCCAAGTTTTAAGTTATTTGGAGTTCAGATGAAAAATTTGTAGGCAAAAGACTTAGGGTTGTTCAATGAAAACTCTAGTTCAAAATTACATTTCAAACACCAACGTACACCAACGTCAAAAACACACTATTCATCATCTTCTTCTTCCTTTTTCTACTGCCATTTTTTGTTTTTTTTGTTTTTAGTTCAAACTCATGTCATTTATCTGAAATAACTTTTAAACTCATTTTTTTATCTCATCAATAATCATCATAACCTCAAAACAATTCAGAAATACCATCCACTTCAAATATCACACATCCCACATTCCACTTCTCCCTCTCTCTCTACCTTTTTCAACTCTCTCTCCACTGTAAATCTTCAACTTTCCAAATGTCCCTCCAATGCATATTCTTTCTTTTTTTTTCATCCACTCTTTAACTTCATTTAACTCCTTTCACAGTTCAAAATCAAACACCTACAAGTTCATAAACTATTGACTGCAAAATCAAAACTTCAAGCCTATTCTCTCCACTGTGTTTTCATCATTTTTTTATAGGATTAGTTTCACTACACCAGCACATTACTCATATCCCACATCATAGTATCACCAGAAACTTAGCTCTAAACTCATTTTGTATAGGCATGCAATACACAGCAAATCAACAGAGCAACATGAGAAGTCAATATTTTCTACCATCACCGAAACTCTACTGCTAAATCCATTTCCTGCATGTATTCATCTCTAACATTAACCCATCATCAAAGTCATTTTACATAACTTAGTAAAGCTTAAGACATAACTTACTTGATTCAACAAAAATTTCAAAGTGAAGAATAGGTTTCGGTGAATGGGGGAGAAATCAAGGACAAGAAGAAGTAAAACAATGGCTGTGGGTGGTTTCAGTGTAGACCACCGAGAACTACAGAAAAAGTGTTATGAGGGTTAACAATGCAATGACACATGGCACCCATGCATGTGGGCCATGTGTCACCCTCCCATTTATCTCTTCTTCTTTCTTTAAAAAAAACCACAAATTTTTAGAAATTTTCTAAAATTTACCAAAAATTCCAAAATAATAAGATGACTCTTCAAATAAATTTTCAACTCAAAAATAATTCACCAAAAATTTCTAAAATATCCAAAATGTCTCTAAAAATGTGGAATAAACTCTAATACACACCAAATTTAATTTTCAAGATAATTAATCGATAATTCACTAAAAATTATGAAATAATAACTATTATTACCACATAAATTTTCAGCTCAAAATAATTAACCAAAATTGCAAAATACCTAAAATGTACAAAAATTGCCACATTATATTTAATACACTCCAATTAAGTCCACAATTTCCATTTATAAACCAATTTACCCGGAAATGCCAATGAATGCATGTACAATCATATGAATGTGCAAAGATAAATATGTATGTCACAATTAATTATGCATGATGTGTGTTTTCCTAATTTCACATAAATTTTTCTTAATTTACTATTCTAGCCTTAACATGGGTATCCGAATGTTACAATAATTGTCTTGATAAAATTATCAATTGGGTTCTAAAATCAATTTAATAATAAACTAAATATAATTTTTGTATTCGACAAGTTTATCATCCAAAATTTATTATGTAAACCCAACTAGTAATTACCCACTTAAGTTAATATATTTCTAATTCATAACTTAAGTGTTTGTAGTTTCTCATTCTAATATTAAACTTCTTCTCTCGATTCTTTGTTTAATATCAAGTTGATGCATAAGTTGTCCAACCTATTTCATCCAATAAGTTCAAAAACCACATAAAATATCAAGACAATAAAACAATAACTCAATCAAGCATAGTCAACTAAATTAGATTCATTAATTCTCAAGAAGACCCATAATGAAATGAAAATAGTTCATCATCCTCATAAGCTTTAACCCCATGTTCTCAGTAAACAAAGAAATGTAAAAGAGATAACAGAGGAAATAAATAGAAGATGGAATATCAAACAGTAACAGGGTAAACAAATTAAACAAAACATAAGATAAAATGTGTTCAACAGTAGTAGCAGAAGATGAAATAAGAATGAACAACTCCCGAATAAAGAAGTTAGCAGTGAATCTCCTACCAACCTCAAGCTATCTAGCGATATCCGTAGCCTTCTACGTATGCCTCTCGCCTAAGAAGAATAATTGCTTACAATAACTTTAACTCTCACTTTGTCTCTGTTGTTTTTCTCTCTTTCTCACCCGACTTTGCTCTGTTATATTTCTCTTCTTCTTTTTTTGCCTTTGTCCGTTATTTTCTCCTCCTTCAGCTTTCTAGCCTCTTTTTGCCTTCATTTCTATCTATAAACTTTTCTATTTATCTCGATAGTCTAGGTCTAGGCTTTGTTTTAATCCGCTATCACCTACATGGTTGACACATGTGATATTAATTTCAGTGAAGAGAATGTGTATAGGCGTGACAAATTTGTCAACCCTATGAGAGTCATTGTCACATCCATGATAAGGTTTGTCATAGGCATGACACCTTTGTCACACCCATATCAAAACTTGTCATAGGCGTGAATCTTTGGTCACACCATCTTTCATGCATTGTTTTCTTTTTTTTAGGCAACCTTCACAAAACACTCCAAGATCCTCAATTCATTCAAATTTTGATTAAAACACAAGAATTTGTAACCAAAATCCAAAATATAAAGACTTGCAAATCAACAAAAATTAATCACAACAAGTCCCCCACACTTAAACTATGCTTGTCCCCAAGAAAAATTAAGAAAACTAAACTATACGCGATAAAACAACATTTTCCCTAAATAATAGTCAAAGATATCAACAATCATTTTAATAAACATAACCTGAGAACTTAAAACTCATAATACTCCATGAATAAACTATTCTCCGTATACTTAGTCAAAATTAACAAATACTTCAATTCAAAGACCCATTAACAATTGTGATAGACACTCACTCCAATCACAATTGTGATAGACACTCACTCCAATCTCCATCCTCTCAAGCATTCACGGGTAGGATGTATCCAGTCATCATTCATTTCATGTAAGGCATATATCGTTAAACTTGATTACTAATCCAATCTCCACAACTCATATTAAACACATACATCAATATGAAGGTCTTTATTTTGGTTGTAATGGTTGTAGGAAAAAGGAAATCATAGTTTAAAACCATTGAACTAATTGATCATTTAAAATAATACAACAATGGAGCATAAAACAGCCAATTCTTTCCTTTCAAATACCAATACTAGCACTCCCCCTTTCTCCTTTTTATGACTCTCATCTTTCTTTTTATTTTATGATCGTCTTCTCTTCCCTCCTTTTCTTTTCTATTTCTCTTTTTTTATTTTTCTTTTTTATTTTTCTTTTTCTTTCTTTTCCTTGTTTTCTTTCTTTTTATTTTTCTTCTTTTATTAGTATTTTTTTATTTATTTGGAACAAGGAGGTTAAGTTTAGAAGAGGAAAAATATAGAGGAGAGATATAAGTTGTTACAACCATACCAATTTCTAACTCAATAGCCAACTATAAGCTATGATTCCTCCACATTTATTCAAGAAATTATTCCCTAAACCCAGTCATACCATTTCAAATGCTCAACTTGCCCTTATGGTAGGTATAATAAAGAGGATAAATAATTAAGGTTAAGGTTCAAATTTTAGTTTTAAAGAAAGAAAGGGTTTCATGTTAACCTCAAAAGGGGTTCACTAAGGCTAAAATTATGATGGCTTTTTAAGCAAAAATGGGTAAATCCTAATTGCCTTCATCATTTCAATGTTTGCATAAGATTATGTGATCTCGACTAGTATCCATAAGCTAGTTCTAGAGTTCCTTAATCATGAAAGAACACTCTAAAAAAACAACACTTGAATTTGGTGTTTAATATTTCAAAAAGGCTCAAAATCTTACCAAAGAAAGTGTCATTCATCCATCACAACAAGTTAATGTCTTTTAAATCAAAATTCAAGTCAATCAGCCTAAACGTGCAAGTATACTTATTCACTCATATTATAAATTTCTAATCATGATCAAGTTTACTTCATAACCATGCATCTCTAACTATTAAATCGGAAAAAAGCACAACACATAACAAATTTAATTAAATACTACCCCCCACTTAAATATCACGTTGCCCCCAACGTGATAAGAAAATAAATGAGGGATTTGAGATGCAAAATAACTCAAACAAGGATAAACATTAAATCCAAAAGAAATTATGCTGACCAGCAATAAAAAGAAAAAGGATGGAAATATAATACTAAGGTGGGGTTAGTGTGCTACGTTGAGCTCTGGTGTAGTGTGGAGCGTGGTGAACTATGATGAGGAGTGGAGAACGTTTACGAGGAAGACAAATAGAAGAGACTGAAAATTAGGGCTGGGTAAGGATTGATTGTTTAATTAAAAACAAAATAAGTGAAGATAAATGGAATAACTAATAATCGAAAAACAAAATAGAAATTATATGGTTTGCCTCCCATTTAGTGCTTCTTCTTTAATGTCTTGTAGTTAGATGCCTCAATCTCTTTTGCCAAGTCCAACTCCCTTTCTTCTTCTTCTTGCATCACAAAATCAAAATCTGCAGCATTCACTACAAGAAAAATGTGGATTAGCGACGAAAATTTAGCGACAGAAAATATGTCGTTGGAAATTAGCGACGGAAATATGCTTTTCGTCGCTAAAATTGATAAGTTTAGCGACAGTGCTAATACTCGTTGCTAAATTTAGAGGGAATTCGTCGTGGAAAAAACTGCGGCGGACATTAGCGACGGAAAAATACATCCGTCGATAATCACTACAAGTTAGCGACGAACAATTACTGACAGAAAAATATACCGTTGCTAAATTTGGAGGAAATTTGTCCCGATAAGATTTGCAACAAAAATTAGCGATGGAAAAGTATACCGTCGCTATATTTGGAGGGAATTATTGGCGGAATAAAACAAAATTGAGTTTACCTATGGAAAAAGTCGTCGGTAAATTCAGTCACTTAATGGATTTAGAAATGGAAATTTTTGTTCCGTCGGTAAAAAGGCGGGAATTATTGGAGGAACAAAAAAATTTTTGAGTTTACCTACGAAAATTTCCGTCGATAATTCCATCAGTAAATTCTTTTTAAATATCAGCTAACCCGACATCTCCCCTCCCCCCCTCTACGTTTTCTTCTTCCTTCTTCCTTCTTCCTGCGTCTCCTTTTCAGTTTTTTCCTCTCCGGTTTGTCTGTAGTGGACTTCCTTTCTACTCGTCGGAGTTATCTTGTCCAGCCATTGTCAACGTGTCCTTTGGTGGAGGTATTTTTGCAACTACTGTCATGTGTTTTTTCGTATATTAGATGAAAGTTAATTTAGGTATTTAATTACTTTCATTTATTTATGTATTTTGTGATTGGAAAACAACTTTAAGTTATAAATGGTAGTGATAAATTTCTTATTTTAGCAATGCAAGTTGGGTTGTGGTTCGTAAAGATTTTATCTTGAGCTAAAACAATTTCTCTGACCAAGTTTAGGGGGCTAACCACGAGATACAGTTTATTACCGAGGCAAAGCTTAGATGGGTCCGTAAACACTAGCCAAACTTCCCTTGTCTCGATGAATGTCTTGGCCAAGAAATAGAAGGTAATCAGAGAAACTAAACATTTTACAGGTAAATTTTTCAAAATAATTTTTAGTAAATTTACCGACGAAAAAAAATTCCGTAGGTAATTACCGACGGAAAAAATTCCGTGGGTACTTACCGACGGAAAAAAATTCCGTTGGTAATTTTCTGACAGAAATTTATCGACCAAACGAAATAACCGTCACCAGTTAAAAAAATCTACAATTTTCAAGCCTGGAAGTGATGGTTTATGCCCTACAGCTAATCGATTGGTTATTGTTTAGTGACAAAATTACTTAAAGACATTCTTTATCTTGTACATGTTTAGATATATATGATAAAGTCCACGGGATAATTATATATTGCAAATGAAATTATAATGAGATTATCATTATAAAATTCATATTATATTTACGTATCATTCCTAAATTGTTCCTAGTTATTTGTCTATTGAGGCTAGATATTAATAGAACGTAAAAAGGATAACACACATTATGTTTTTCCGTATGAAGAAAGTAGTCGATTTCAAAAGCTAAAGTATGGAGATACTTAAACAAATATGTGGATATTTGCTAGAAAACAAATTCACTAAACTGACTTGATATGAGAAATTCATTTGAAACATTACATGTATGTCTATAGAAATTCTCATTGTGATGATTGTATAAATAATCCTTTGACTTGAGGTCTCAAAGTTATCTAATAGGGATTGATATGTTTTTATACTACTTATGACCTATTTAATCATAGTTCGTTCAGTCGGTAGTCATTAGATGTAGCACGAGCTATATGAAGATAGTTATGTGATCAAGATATGATTGATCACCCTAAAGTAATTTGGGATAACATTTTGTTGTTCTTAATTAGTATTGATTTGGCAAATTTTTATCCAAAGTGGAATGACACTTTGTAAGTAGTTTATAAATGTCATTAACTGAATCAATAGCTAATGATAGAGAATTAGTATGATTGAACTAAAAAAGAGTATAAATTATTTCATGCTCTGTCTAATCAAAACATTAGATGATGAAGGATTGAATTATGTTAAAAATCATGCATAAAAAAGTTAGTCAAAACCACTTTGACATTCTTAAATATTTGGATAGATATAATGCATTGCTAAATGCCAATTTTGATATATGATTATAAATTGTTTAATTTGAGAATTGGAGCTAAATTGAAATGATTTTTAATTCTAATTAGTTCATTATGACAAATCAAAATCATCTATGTTGAATGCAAAAACAAACTACTTGTTTTATGTTAAAAACTACAAGTATATGAATCGTTACTTATAGTAAAAAACATATATCGTCCCACAGAGATTGTGCTCAGGCATCATTTAATTCAGGTTGTGCTTTGTTTAAGACTCAAATTCAAATAATAAAAAATGAAAAAATGAACTAAATCAAACAGACTAATAGCAAACAAAAAATGTAACAAAAATGTAGAAACTTTGATTTTCAAGATTAAAGATTTGAGATCACTTTTTTCCTATCTTGTCTCCTTCCTACCTTGTTGATTGAATTATACCTCACCTAAGATTTCCTAATGTTTTAATCACCCTCTCTCAAGGTGTAATCAAATGTCCCTTGCCAAATTAAATAGAATTGACTACGCAATCTCTCAATCTACAAAATCAGTCCACTAATTTAACTAGTTATGAAGCTATCCTATGGGTAATCAACTAATTAATCAATATCTTTCTCTAACTAATCAATTAACTTGATAAATGCAGGTCAATAAGGTGCCAACTCTCATTGTACATCCTACACAATTTACCCAACTCAATTTCTCAATGTATTGTAAGGTTTAAGCATAACATTTATTGAAAGCATTCATTCATTCAAAAAAAAGTAGGAGTTCAACAAGTAGTTTAAAAGTAATCTCTACGATAAATTCAGCCACTCGTAATAAGAACAAGTTCAACCATATTCATATTCTCCAAAATATAAAACATACTAAACAAAAAAAAAATAAAACTGTAGCTTTCTTCCCTTTTTGTATCAGAAAATTTGGAAAATGGAAGCTTGATGGAAGTTCTTGATTATCAGTCCCGATTCCCACCTTTTTGCACCTGGAAGCTTGTGACTTTACATGAACAGTCCATGAATAATCTGAATGGTGGATGTCGATAATATGTATATGTAAGTAAGGCTTTTCTAATTTTTTTTTGTCTTTTAGTCACCTAAAGTTTCTTCAGGGTCCAAAAAGACTAAAAAGTCCCTTGAAAACTTGAGTCTGGAACTGTCCTCGAGTTTGTATCGTCGCTAGCCACGATTGTGGCCCTTGAGTAAGCTCTCTGTCATAATCGTGCCACAATTGTGGCTAATCCTAGTGCTTCTGTCATGATCGTGGCTAGCCTGCCACAATCATGAGTCTGTGTTGTGGCCCGGGTTCCCTCCAAAACTACTCCGTTCTTCGATATTGACCCTGAAACACTGACAAACACAAATAATTAAGAAACTAACACAATTTTAACCTAAACATATACTAAACGATCACGTTAACAGCTAAACAAAAATCAAACTATGCCCTAAAACATTATGCAATTTACACTTATCAATCTACACTCTTCATCTACTTTTGATTTCAAGTGTTAGAATTAATATGGTGTTTTAATAGGTTAAAGGAGTTAGTGGATGAAACAAAATAAAAGAAGAAGGGGCCAAATGGGGAGAACAAGAATAATGAAGGGTATACTTGGAAAAACAAGACATAAAATTGTCTTGTTTTAAGAATAAGAGAGGAGAGTATCATGAGAGCTAAAGAGAAAGAAGAGAAAACATGAAAAGAGAGAAGAGAATAGAAAAATCGTGGAAGAAGATAGAAAAGGGAGAAATAAAAAGAAAAGAAGAGAAATCATCTTGTTAAGGTAAGTTCCTTGCTATTTTCTTCTTGTTGATTTGAAAAAGGGAGTAAAAAAGATGGGTTTTGTGTTGGGAATGAATGGAGGAAGAAGATGATTGAGAGACCCATTTGATTTTTAGGATTTCTAAACTATGTGTTGGTCTTTTTAACTTAGATAGACCATGGGTAAGTTAGTGCTAAGCTCAATTTAGTAATTACTTCATTTTTGTGATTTTAAAGCTTTATGAATTTTATTAGAAATTTGATTGAATGGGAAATTTGATTTTATTTAGGAAATCAAAGGAACCCAATCCAAGAGCAAGAGGAAAGGCAAGCTTAACTTGGATTTTGTAAGCTAATTAGGTGGGTAATGTATTTATAGTTATTGCATAATTGGGCAAAATTCTTGCCTATGTGTGTGTATATGGTTTTACTTAAAGTGTTATGCTTGAAATTGAAATAATGGTGAATACTTGGAAATGCATGATGCATTGTGATCATGTTATACCTTGAAAAAAAAGTTTATGACATTTTGAATTGCATGGAAAGAAGAAAAGCATGAAAATATAAGAATATGATGAAATGAAAGAAGCACGAGAGTGCAAATTGTGATTGACTAAATTGAGCATAAACTTGATTGTGTTTGGGCGAGAGAGGAACCGTTTCGTAGTCACGTGCACGTCGATGTAAAGTCTTCTCCCGGCTACCCGCTTGTGGCCCACGAAATTCGAAAAGTGGATTCATTTTGTTCACATAGTAAACTTCGGTTTCCCTGTTTCGTTCACGGAATCTTCGAGCCAATTGATATGCACTGCATCTTTAGATGTTCGAGTAAGGTGCATAATAAATTGTTTTGTTTGATGGTTGAAACGTATGCTATGTATTAAGTTGTGATTCATCGATGCATGTTCAAATTCTTAAATAAAGTATGAATGCTAGATATACGTATGCATATGCTTGAATAAGTGGCCAGTTGCCAATGGCTATATATATATTAACCACTGAGCCGTGTAGCTTACCCCATTATTCACTCCTCAGGTGCAGATCAAGAAGATAAGTGATCCTTGCAAGGCTTTTGGGCAAACTCCAAGATAGTAGCTTTTGTCACTAAGTTAGCTTGTTCACTTTTGGGATAGCTTTAAAAGCATGTAAACATCGAGCTTTTTGTATAGACTGTGTTTAGGGGTTAAGCCCTTTTTTGAAACTGTATTGATAAAATTCAAGTTACATATGAGTTTCTGTTGTTTGAGTAATTGAGAAAAACTGATGGTCCCCAGGAGTACGTGCATATTCCTTAGGTAGATGTGTTTTCTGATCCAAATCCTTCACAAGGATAGAAAGAAACTAGACTAATTGAGGCTAAATTAGTTAAAGTTGTCCTCTGGAAGTTGTAGTTTAATTGTCTTGCTTCTCATCAATATATAGTATAGAGACTTTAGACTACGAAGTCAAAAGTTATGGTTTTTATAACGGGGAAATGTGTCGTCTACATAAGACGCTTCGTCTGTAATGACGTCACATCATTTATGATGACGTCATTTCGTCTGTAGGAATGCCTCGTCTATCAAAATGTATCGTCTGTATAAGATGCTTCGTCTGTAATGACGTCACATCGTCTGTGATGATGTCATTTTATCTGCAGGAATGCATCGTCTGTAGAGATGCATCGTCTATCAAAATGTATCGTTTGCATAAGACGCTTCGTTTGTAATGACATCACATCGTCTGTGATGACGTCATTTTATTTGTAAGAATGCATTGTCTGTCCTAAATGTATCGTCTGTATAAGACGCTTCATCTGTGTTAACGTCACATCGTCCATGATGACGTCATTTTGTCTTAAGCGTTGCATCGTCTTAAGTTGACTTTGCTTCGTCTTAAGTTGACCCACTTTATCTTAAATGTTTCTTCATCTTAAGTTGACTTTGCTTCATCTTAAGTTTACTCGGGTTTCGTCTATACGTTTGTTTCGTCTGTATGGTTGTTTCGTCTACTTTGTGGCATTCGTCTGCCTTCATCCATTCGTCTATTCTACGGCATTCGTCTGCCTTTGCCTTTCATCTGCTTTGTGGCATTTGTCTGCCTTGTGACATTCGTCTGCCTTCGTCCATTCGTCTGTTCTACGACATTCATCTACCTTATGACATTTGTCTGCCTTTGCCCTTTCATCTGTCTCGCAGCTTTTGTCTGCTTTGTGGCATTCGCCTGCCTTGTGGCATTTGTCTGCCTTCGTCCATTCATCTTTTTCGTGGCATTTGTCTGCCTTCGCCCTTTCAACTATCTCGCGGCATTTGTCTACCTTTTGGCATTTGTCTGCATTTGTCCTTTCGTCTGCTTCGTGGCATTCGTCAACCTTGTGGCTTCCGTCTACCATTGTTCATTCGTCTATTTTGCTTGTGAAGCCAAGACTCTTTCCTTTGTTCACTAATCGTCTGACCCTATCGTCTGTACCATTTTTTTGACCCCTCGGATGATAGACTTCGTCTTTAAGGTCTTCATGAAAGTGGCAGATCTTAAAGTCCTCTTTCGAATTCCCCAAAGAACACGTAAATTTGATAGCTTTAATGAAAGTTATTCCAGATTGTCCCCAGCTTAGGTCTATTATAGTTGAGGGAAAATACTGTTATCTGTCAGATGTCTCCAAATGTTTGGGTTCCGAAAGCGGAGCCCAACATTAATTATTTCATATGTTTGGATATAAGGAAGCCTTAGTCATTATCTTCGTACGGATTGATTCTATTTTATTTACAATTTGAAGTTTTATGTTTAGGAAATTTATTAAAGTGCTCTTATTGATGATTTGATTGAAGAAAATGATTGGATCATATTTTAACTTTTGTTTAGATGATTCAAAAGAACTTGTATATGAATGGATCATGGATTTGATATTAAGAGTTAAATGGGACACTAGATATAAACTTATATAAATCCTCTTACGTTAGGGTTAAACTTTTCTAGACACTACATATAAACTTATATAAATCCCTTTATATTAAGGTTAAACTTTTCACGAAATTTTATTTTTTTATTCTTAAGTTTTAATCTAATAGGGATGCTAGTTAATCAATTTAAGGATTGGTGATTGTTAATTGAATGAGAGCAATTCATTACCTCTGGAAATTTCTTTGGGCTATATTATAAAACCTTTTCAATAAAATGAATCACGAATAAAAGATGATACTAAAGAGAGACGCTTATAAATCTTGCATTAATCTCCTGATTAAATGTTCTAATTTATTTCTAATGGTTCAATTTAACTTTGATTTCAATTTATTTTATTTTATTTTTAGATCATAATTAACAATCCCTCTCTTTAATTATTTAGCTAGCAAATAGTATCACACTTTATTAGTTTTAAACTGGTTCCTTTAATTTATTTTCAAATCACAATTATTAATCAATCTCTTTAATTATTTCACTAGGAAATAATAGGATACTTTATTAGTTTTCTAGCAGTTCCTCATGGTTCAATACTAATTATTTTGTTACTACCAAATTATAGGTGCAATTACCTTTGCTTATGAGTAATATTTTATAAAAAAGAAATCTAAGTAGTAGAAAATGTTCATAAAATTTTTAATGTTATTATTAGGAAAGAAATTGGTATCCAGGAGACTCGAATACTATTACTTTAGTGATTTATTTCTTATTTCATCTTTATTATTATTATTATTATTATTCTATGCTAATTTTTTATCTAACGTGTATTCTTGCCATATGATAAGGATTTGAATGTCCAAACTCGTTAAAGATGTAGAGATTGACACTACAAGAAAAATACTCATTTTGCGACGTTTTTAATCTTGAAGTTTATGAAAACGTCGCCACAAACGTCGTTGAAGGGGGAGTAAGGAAACGTTTTTCTCGACGTTTAGTAGAAAACGTCGAGAAAGTCTAAGCTATTTTTCGACATTTCGGAAAATGTCGTGAAATCGTAGTGGAATGCGCGACGAGGGAATTAAACGTCGTGAAAACAATATAGCTTTCAGCGACGTTTATTAGACGTCGTTGAATAATGGAAATCTGCGACGTTTGGGATTAAATGTCGCAGATGATAAATAGTTTAAATTTATTTTTAAATATATTAAAAAAAGTTTATTTTAATAAAATTTAAATTTATATAATAAAATTTCAATGACACATCTGAAATTATTCATAATAGTGAGAATTATTAAAATTTTATTTGAAATTTTATTTGAATCCGAATATGATTTTAAAATTGAAATTTAATGGAATTATTATTGTGATTGTATAATTAATAATTGGGGAAAATATTAAATCTGATTTATTTAATAACTATTTAAATAAAAAATTGAATTTTTTATTTAGTAATTTATCAATTTGTTGAGTACATCATGGATTTGCGAATGATTAATAATGCATAACAAGAATTTAATACATGTAGACAATGAATTATATAATTTAAAATCCCAAAGATGTCATAATATAGTAATTAATATGAACAATATGTCATAAGTGTCTAATATATCAGTATGAGTACTTGTCTAATCAACGCGAATATTATGTGTAGAACATATGAGTTCCAAAACCTTTTTTTGTTGCTCGACTTCAGTAGTTAATTTATCCTGCATTTCTTCAAATTTTTTGGTCAATTCATCAACTTTAGACTGTAAGCCCTCATTAACCTTCTTGGACTCCGCTAATTCGTCTCGAAGTCTCTTTCTGACTGAAGTCTT
>JAOSBP010000009.1:2982573-2992733 GCA_027563825.1 Erythroxylum mucronatum
GGAAGAAACCAAAACCAAAAACAAAAACTAAAAACTCAAACAAACAAGATTTTTTATCGAATTTGAAAACAAAAACAAAAAATCAAAAATAAAAACAGAAACAAACACCCCCTACACAATTGAATACTGATGATCAAATTAGTTATGATAGAAGTCATTTTATATGGAACCTCATTTCATAGATTAGTAACAAGTAGATAAATCACTTGCATATTTTCCCATGATCATGAACAATAACCAAGCGATTTCCCTTGTATGCTTTATGTGTACATAATAACTTATGGGCATTGCATCATAAACTTTAAACATACAAAAATATGAATAGTTTATTAGCATGTCCACACGCTTCAACGAGCAAGTGGAGATGGAATACCATCTCAAAGCTAAAGTGTAGTCAAAATAATAGTAATAGTATCTACTATACGCTTGCCTTTTACGATATCTTTAACCATTCCCGCGGGCGTAGTGACCGGCAGTCAACTTTCTCGCCTCACCACTTTGTCACCCGTTGACAACCATTACCGTATATAAAACCCTTTGCCATAATCTTAAGCACCAAATGATTGCCTACTTTCATACATATATCCTACTGTAGAGTAATATCAAAGTTTTAGTGAAAAGACTCATTAATACTCATTATGATTCAAGCAATAATTGAGTAAGCTGCATTGTAATGGCTTCGTCAAATGGTTGTGTCCCTCCAGGGTTTCGGTTTCACCCTACGGACGAAGAATTGCTTCATCATTACCTGAAGAAGAAAGTTTCGTTTCAAAAGTTTGACACGGAGGTCATTCGAGAGATCGACTTAAATAAGTTGGAGCCTTGGGAGTTGCGAGGTAATTGTCTAGTAGCTTGATCCTAAACACAAAAGTTGCATGATGATATTTATGGTATTCCTTAAATTTTGGAGTTGATCTGTACATTTGAACAATTAATCATCGAAGTCTCCGTAGTTCACAGTCGTCTTCTTTGGATTTCCCTCATCGTAATCATTTAAGTCTATTACTTTGGTTTTGATTCTAAGATGTAACCAATCAAATGATGCCATCATTGTGTATTCAAGGATTCTTAACTTACTTGGACTTTGGTTATTTAGGGCATGCAGTCATGCATGCATAACAGAAAAGTTCGAGTTTCCAAATTCTCAAATAAGGAAAGAAATTGCATGCATTAATAATATGCATGGATTAATTACGTTTTGACCAATTTTATGAAGATATACACCTAGTTCTACGCAGTCTATCTATATAGTTAATTGAATTATAGTACTTTTAGATAATATAGTTAATTGAATGACTAAAATGATCATTAACATTCAGACATTTTAAGATCATCACGTTGGAACAATATCAAATATACAAACTTGGGCACACTTTTTCCTTCCTTTTGGATAGAATTTTATATAACGGGGAGCTCAAGTAATTTGTGTTTCATGATGTGTAGAAAGATGTAGGATCGGGTCAATCCCACAAAACGAGTGGTACTTTTTCAGTCACAAGGACAGGAAGTACCCAAGTGGGTCAAGAACAAATAGAGCTACAAATGCTGGGTTTTGGAAGGCAACTGGTAGGGATAAATGCATTAGGAACAGCTATAAGAAAATTGGAATGAGGAAAACGCTTGTTTTCTACCGGGGAAGAGCACCTCATGGCCAGAAATCTGACTGGATCATGCACGAGTACAGACTAGAAGATGGTGACGATCAAGGAAGCTCTAGTGTAAGTGTTTTCACCATTTACTGAGCCTATTCATCAGTATAAATAATTACCACTTGAAATATACTAAATTCATGTAAGGTAACTACTAATTTATCCTAGCTTTTCAAGTTACACATAAGAATTAGTTGTTGTTTATGCTAATCAGTCCCCAAATACTTCCCAAGTATTCCAAGGCCAACAAATTAAAAGAATTTTGGATGCTACTACTCTTTAAAGATTAGAAGTGACATGCTGTCCATTCATCAATTGGGAAACCAGACAAATTGATTTGGAGCATTATACATATCACAATCATGGTTGTTTCAGATAACATCTAAATCATTCTGCAACAGCATGGTGGTAGATTAATTTTCACGTCAAAAAAATCATTGCCGAAGTTCTTTCACACACGATACATGTGCAGGAGGATGGGTGGGTCGTATGCAGGGTATTCAAGAAGAAAGTTTTATTCAAGCTTGGAAACGAAGGAGGAACAAGCATTAACACATCTGTGCAACAAGCTAACTCATGTACTACTCAACCTCACAATTTTATCCACAAAGACACCCATTCCCTTTTTAATAAAAAAAACACGCATTTTACTCACCATCCCTTTGAAGTAAATAGTAAACCTGAGCTGGACCTTCTCTACCCACACATGACTTCTCAGTATTCTCTATTCCAACCTCAAGCCTTAATGCCAACTCATAACAAGTCTCTACGCTACGACTACACAACTCTCTCTTCTGAGACACCAGTCATGGTTAAGCAACTCATGTCAAACGCCAGGGACTGCGAGAGTGGATGTGGAAGTCTTAGGTATCAAGCCACTTGTGAGCCAGCACTAGAGGTGACCACATGCGAACCCACTCATGTTCTCACAGGAAGAGATCATGAGGGCTTGAATGAATGGGCAATGCTTGATCGGATTGTTACTTCTCATATGGGGAATGAAGATTCTTCTATACGAGTGAGGTACAAGGATGCAAATGAATCATCAGTTCATCCCATTAATCATCTCTCGCTTCGCGGAGAGATGGACTTTTGGGGCTATGGAAAATAATAATGTTCTCTTGTGATTTATATTTGTGTCAAAATGAGTTTTCCTGTTTTGATTAATTGTTATTCTATTAAAATTATGGATAAGATATGATGCAAAATTTTTTAATTAATTATAATTAATTTATAGTTATAATTTATGTATATTACACATTTCTTACTTGAATTTTAAATTAAATTTATAAGCGAAATCTAAGTTATAGTAACAATGGAGTTTTTCATCTGAGAAAGCCATAAACTACAACAAAGCAGACAATTGGCTAGAAGAAAATGTAGCTATTTGTTTAAAAATTGTTGCCTATAGTTACTGGTGATGTTTATGTTTCATCGCATAAAGTGTCGTCAATTCTTCATAGCTGAAAACTATAGCCTACATTTTCACAAATCATAGACAGTAACTAAAACGTTACAAAAGCATAACTAAAAATTGAATCTTAATTGGCGTGGAAAATTTTGGCACTAAATGACTGAAAACGAAAATAAAATGTAGCTAATAATTTTTGGTTACATTTTCATCTTCATAGCTATACACTATTAGCTTTGTCAAAACCTAGGCAAATATTATTAGCTATGTTTTCGAAAACGTAGCCAAATATTTTTAACTATGCTTTTTATAATATAGCCAATTCTTATTCGCTACCTTTTCATAATGTATGTGCTACATTTTTAATAATGTCATGATATATTATTTTTTTTACAGTTTTAGTCAATGATATTGAACAATATGCTTTCTATATAATATATCGACATGTTTTTTTTACTATAAATCATTTTCTTATTATTATAAAATTAAATCATAAAAATATTTTCCATTCAAAATATTGGGCATTGTATATATAAAGTAAAATTATATAAAAATCATTAAATTATACCAACAAAATGAATATAACATTAAAGGATGATCATTTGTTTCTATACAAGATACTAATGGCATCTTGAACAAATTAAAAAAAAGAAATAAATAAAGAGATAAATTTATAAATTATATTATTTCATGCTTTGATTACAAAAATATTAGAGCATAACTCGAACGATTACCTAGTGTTGTCCATGCCTATAAACATGTAACCATCTAAAAAGATTAGTTAAAATCAACAAAATATATTGTGAGTAATGATATAGTTTCTTATTAAAGCGAATACTATATAACTTTAACATTTACAACATAGTCACTCATCAGTTGTATCTTCATCCATCCTGTAATTTGAAAAATTTTTTGTTAAATATAAATTGTAATACATAGAAGAAATGATTAGACGATTTTTGATGAGTCATCCAACTTTTATCCATACAACTATACAATTATAAGTACGTTACTAAATTAGTATATGCAATTTATGTTGTAAATAACATAATGGTAAATAAAAATTAACATACCAACTTTGAATTCTACTAAAGAATGCAATTGCTTGGTAGATTATAACAAACTTTGTAATAAGATATATGACAACATAAGGTTTTATGGTTAAGAAATATGATCTAGCTTAGAATAGTAAGCATGAACCCATTTCCAAAACCGACAAGTCATTCATTTTTATAGAGAAAAAAGCGAAAGCCACTTCCAATTATGTCGTAACATGTCATTATGATTATATGTGTATTTAAAGAAGGTTGTATATGTTATATGATGTGTTACGTTTCTTAAATTTTGAAATGAAGAAGTTTTAAACTTATTTCTAATATAAAGCAAGTTTTTTGTTATGTAAAATCTCAAGGCTCTAGCAACATCCAAATATTGTCTATGTTTTCTTTTAACCATTCCTTTCTATTGAGAGATATAAGGACTACTAAATAGATATAAAATTTATATATCTTTTGATAAAAATTTCAATCATTTGATAATTAGTAAACTCAATGCCATTATCAACAAATAGTTTTAATGATGGTCTAGTTTGCAATGAGGTTAATAAAGTGCTTAAGTATATATCTACAATCCATGTATTTAAGATTTTACTCGGACTTTTACGAGAATTCAAGTAGTAAGTTTTAAACATACCTCCAAATTAAGAAGCAAGAATTGTCAGATTTGATTTAATATGTGCTTTTGCTATTATGAGCTTCAACACCTGACTGCATTTGTAATTAGAGTACTAATATCATCATTCTTAACAAGCATAACATAACTCTTAAGAAAGAATCAATTAAAAGATCTCATATCACATGAAGACTTTAAGAAAACCTCACCTATAACCTTGCTACCTATAAAGTTAGATGTTCCACTATAAAATAACAAAGACCAAATAGATAGCCTAATTTTTTTAAACTCACAATGGGTGTGGAATAGGTACTAATGAAACTCAAAATCATTGAACAAAAGATGCAAACATCTAAGCTCTAATATGCTAACATCAAACTTAAATAAAAGAAATTCTCAAATATGTTATCTTTTTTTGGAGCACAAAATTACTTAAGAGTTAATAATCTCATATCTTTTCAAGTCAAACAAATATTTAAATACAAAAAAGACTCGTTGTTCCTTATATTTTAGAACCCTCACTTGTATAGATGATGAATTTTAACCGATCATCTGGTAAAGATGAAATCAAGGCTATCATTATTCTTTAAAAGCTATATGAGATCCAAATAAAATATTATCAAGAGTATCAATTTAAAGCCTCGAACTACGAAGCTAAATATGAGGCTCTAATTTATGGTATTAGGAATTTAAAACATCTATAAATCTCAACTATAATAATTAAGTCTAACTTCATAACTTATAGTAAATTAGTTAAACAATTTATATTCTACTAATGAAGAAACAATATGGAAGTACTTTTCTCGGTGTTAAACATTAATGAAAGAGATGCATGTATAAGTTGAGCACATATTTAAAGAGTAGACCAACTTTGTTGTCCATCCATCAAAATTAGGAGTTAAAGGTACAACGTCAAATGATTCCTTTATAGAGATACGACTTAGCCCTATATACAAAGATAAAGTTCCGAGCAAAGAATAATTGATATGCAAGTTTTTGAAAATTTATACCCACAATTGATTGTAAGTAGTTTAAATAACATTCATTGGGCAAGTAGACGTGTATTTATAGTAACTAAGACTATGAACTTGTAATTAGTACCTTAATCTCTAACACTAATAGATGATTTAATTAGTTGCATTCATTAATTAGAATACTTAGGAATCTAAATAAATTTAATGAAACAAAGTACCAACTTTACTCATTCTTTAGTTTTATCACAAGTCAATGAAGTTTGATTCGATTCAACTTATGGAGTGTTTGCCTGTTCTTTCTTCTTTTCATAAGTCATATTAATAATAGCTAACTCGAATCCATCATTCAGATCTATCTTATGGACATACAAGTTGATTTACTTAAGATTATTGCATACACAACATTATTTACTTAGCACCATATAACAACAATGGGTTCTCCTATTATTAGAAAAAGAACAAACAATAACACATAGTAAGAACTCAAATTTCATTATTATAAGTGAATGATGTAACTTAGCTTTCAGTAATTGATTAGTTCAGATTTCATCAAAACAATGACCATAAGCTTGGAGAGAAGAGTTTTACATAACATACATAAAAATAGACGTTGCCAATTGATGGAGAAAACAAAAGAACACTATCAAGAAGAAAAACGAAGATAGATAAAGACATTCGAGTCGTTCGGAGAAACTTACTAGAGGGTAGAAAGATGAGGACAATAAAGCAGTTAGAAGACAAAGACAAATGGTGAAAAAATAGAGTGACAAAGTGTCTTTAGGTTATCAAAATGAAGAAATCAATGTCATTTTAGCGGACCAAATTATGTCATTTTTGTTGATTTTATTCTTCTTTTTTCTATAAAAAATATTTTAGCTAAAAAATATTTTTAACTATGAAATTTATGTTAGTTGATAGTTATAGGACCTGTGTGTTTTAGATATGAAAAATATTTTGTATCAAAAACATTTTGGTACAAAAATAAGTTCATAGTTAAAAAATGTCTCTAAATCTTATTTTTCATAGCTATAAATCTTTTGCTATAAAACTAAGTTCATATAAAAAACTTCATCAAATATTTTTAAATACAAAAACCATCTCATAGCTAGAAGCATTTTGCTACAAAACTAAGTTCATAGTTAAAAAATGTCAAAAAATCTTTTTAGCTGTGAATATAAAGCGCAGCCTATCTTGAACATAGCTAATAGTTTAAAATACCCAAGAAATATTTTAAGCTGGAGATATTGTTTCAATAGGCTACAAAATTTTGTAGCCATAGAGTAACTTTTAGCTATGAATTTCAAATCATAGTAAAAAAAATGTAGCCAAAACTCCTATTTGTTGTAATGATAGAAGCTAAAATCAAGTTGTTTATCTAATTGATGGTTCCATCTATCATATATTTTGTTATAGCATATAAAAATAATTACGAACCACTAGACAACCTGTTTACCTCCACCATTTTAAAATGATGGATCCATTTATTATTAATGATTGATATTAATTTGTTCTAATCAGGCATCCTAAGGTTTTATAATTTTAATAGTCATCTATCCCGTATGATGTATCAATAATTGATAGAGAAAAGTCGTGGAAATGGTGTATATTTCCACTAATTTTGTACCAACATGTGCTAAGGATATAGAAAGGAAAAAATATCAATCATTGCCAAAAGAGAAGACATCAGAAAAATTGAGAAATCTTAAGCTAGCTGCTGGGTAAGTGTAATAAAAAGATTTGATCAAGTTGCTTTCCAGATATGACATAAATGGTACCTACAATGTTGGGAATCGGGATGAGATCTGATCCTGTGTCACTAAAATGAAAGCAATATTTTTTTTATATCTTAAAAGTCGAGATCACTTAAAATCTTATAACATGATTAACATATAAAATGTAATAAACCATGACTTATAATTTGTAAATTATTTTGAAGCTTGATCTTTTTCTTGTTGTTTCAACTAACCGTTTCTAAAATTGGTTAATCTCAATCACTGTAGTCTCACATGTGCTTGGCTTCTAACGATATTAATGAAATGAGTTAAGAGAACTCTACTATTATTATAGAGAGGGTTAGGCAAAAAGGGCTAGATTTCTTGGAGCCTAAGTCTATTTATAATATATTTTAGATATTTTAAAATTTTAATTGTAACAAAATTCTAATTTCAATTAATCATTAATTAGAATTTTAATTAATTGAAATTAAATAGTATTTATATCAAAATAAGATCTAATATCTTATATTTATCCTTAATTATTTAATATCTCATATTTAATTTTAAAATTTCTCAAACTTTATAATCAATTCTAACTTGATTAAAATATTTTTTCTCTTTAGCTAGTTCTTTGTGTGTAACCTATTAAGATCTCATATCTATTTACAATGGATATATATTATAACCCTAAATTGTATTTAGGATTAGATAAATTAACTCCTTTAATTTAACTTTTGATATCTAATTAAATAATTTATATCGATAGATTAAAATTGACGTTTAGAAATATATTATGGTCGCCCAAATATTTATGAATTTCAAACTGATTTTAACTAACTTTTTTATGTATGATTTTTTGTATAATTTTAATCCTTTCATTATATAATGTTCTAATTAGACATATAATTAATGTGTATTCTATTTGAGTCAAATTAGATTAGTTTTCTGTCATTAATAATTGATTCTATTAAAGAAATTTGAAAAATATATTCAAAATGTCATTCAACTTTAGCCAAGGATTTTCCATTTAAATACTAATCGAGAATATTGGAACATTTTCCCCTTGAAACTTTAGGGTGATGAATCAAATATTGATCTGTTAACTATCTCCAAATGGTTCCTTTTATATCAAATAACTACCGATTAAGCTATTATTGACTAGAATATGTCATAACAGTATCAAAATATAACAATATCTATATAAGATACTTTGGTAATTTCATATCAAAGGATCACTCATACAACCATCAAAATGAGAATTTCCATAAAAACACAAGTAATAACCCAAATGGAATTCTAAAATGGGTCAATTCAGTGAAATTTTTCTCTAATGATCACTAACAAATTTGTTTAAGTATCTTTATACTTTAGTTAATGAGATTGACTACATTCATAAGGAAAAATAGAATAAGAATTAAATTAAATTGGTAAATTATTTGAATAGAGATCTTGCATAGGTTTCTGATATGTTTATTAGACAACTTCAGATCTAATTAGGGTTTTGGATAAGTTGTTAATTGAGAAATTGTAATTTCCATAATCTGATTAGGGTTTATAATTTAGGGTTAATGGTTATAACTTGAGAGAGAGTAATCAACCCTAGGATCGTCTAGAACTAATAATCCGATAATTTATAATCAATTAGGTTAGAGTTAAAGGTAGGTAAATTTTCCTTCCTCTCAATTGGTAATACTTTTAGGTTGATTCTTAAGTGTGTGTTGCAACTGCTAAATTATTAATATTTTCATGATTGATTTTTGAATAGATTTGCTTGATTGAAGTGAATTCTTATTTTATTTCCGTTACATTTTGAATTTTGCGAATTATTTTAGCCTTAGATTTTAGGATTAGATTATTCTTCCTCGTGGGATCGACACCTTAGGAACTACGCGAACAAACCTTGCACTTTCAGATTATCGAGTTTAATTAATTAAAACTTACACATATCGAAAATAACCAAATCAAGTTTTTGGCGCGGTTGCCAGGGAGATGATTTGTTTGATTCTTTAATTTAAGGCGTTTAGTTAGTTTTTGTTTTATGTTCTTTCTTTCCTTTTATTTATGAAACCGTGCTCTCGCATGAACAAAAGAGTCACGAGAAGATCGAGTCGTGCAGTGGAAATCTTAGAGTTAGACATAACTCAATTAGAACGATTAATTAGAAAAGCTTGGCGTGAAGAAGAAGAAGAAATCAAAGAAGCAACAATAGTTGAAGAATTTCAGCAAGATTTGGACCATGGAGCAAACCAAGGACGTCAATAATAGACCCTTATAGACGTCGTGAGACCAGGGTTCAATGTGACAAAACCAAGGAGTAGCTAGACCACCCGTACAAGTAGCATCTGTTGAAATCAAACCAGCCCTCCTAAACATGCTTCAACAGAATGTGCAGTTCTATGGACTAACAAATGAAGATCTTAACACACATATACTGTCTGTTTGGTTAGCGTCTTCAACATGCAGAGACAGGATGAAACGGA
Organism: Erythroxylum mucronatum; assembly: GCA_027563825.1. NCBI lineage: Eukaryota > Viridiplantae > Streptophyta > Magnoliopsida > Malpighiales > Erythroxylaceae > Erythroxylum > Erythroxylum mucronatum. The sequence goes on from JAOSBP010000009.1 coordinate 2,992,474, forward strand.
ACAGAACAGGACGGAACAAAACAAGAATTGGAAACAGTGAGATGTTTGGTTGCGGTGGACAGAACAGAGAAAATTGTCTTCACCCTGAGGACAGAAATGTGTTTGGTTGCAGGGGACAAAACAAAAATCAGTGTTAATGACAGAAATGCCCCTGTAGTATAATAAGAAGAGTTGATGTAATTCATTGATTATTTTATAATTGTATCAATATTTATTTTACAATATTTAATTATGTTATTATTAACTTGTAACTCTAATAA
>JAOSBP010000009.1:3014076-3034640 GCA_027563825.1 Erythroxylum mucronatum
AATCTGTATAATTAAGATGAGAGAGAAATGAAAGGTTAATTTTGGAAGTAAAATTATAAACATGTATACAAAGTCAATAATGACACTTATTTTGAATAATTAAAATGTACCTAAAACGACTTTTATTATGAATCAGAGAGAGTAAATTATAAACCTTAATTAAGTTGAGTTACTGAATATGCAACCTCTCGATTAATAAAATAGAAGCATTCCAATAAACAATTGATTCCTCATACGAGCTCTCTCTCCGTATAATTACCGATTTGATTATCTGCATGGTCTAATAGATCATTTAACTCTCATTAACCAACCTAAAAATTTTGCATTTGATTCACTCTTTAGATTTATTACTGAAGCATGCAATTACAATAAATAATCACAACACCTAGCATCATTAACAGCAAAAGCAATTAGATCAACAATAAATCAAGTATAAATCCCTGAAAGAAGTTAGAACATCCTTAAACCAAGGTTCATCATCATCAATTCCATCTCATACATCAAATGAATTAAATAAATGATGGAAAGAAGAAATATAACCTAGGAGGACCAGAGGCTGAAGCAACAACAAAAGGTTAACCTTCTCTCTCTTATTCTCTCTCTTCCTTAGTTTTTCCCCAAAGTGGCAAATGGAGGCCCCCTCCTTTAGGCCATTTCTCATCTTTTTTATAGTCCTTTAATAATTGAGGTAAAATCTAGGTTTTACCTGAGCCCAAATTTCTGAAATAACCAACAAAAAATTAAGTTTTGGAGGTTGGTTTGCCTCTGTTATCTCGCAGGCCGCGGTGTCACAATCATCGCCTTGGGTCCTCCTTCGTGCTTCCTCCAAATCTTCTTCGTTCTTCAATATCTAATCTCAAACACTAACAAATAGCAAGCTTTATCCCACATAACACTCAAAACACAAATATCTAACTAGCCAACACAATTTTAAACCTAAACATACAGGAATAAATTAATTAATAACTAGAAGCATACTAAAATGCCTACTAAATCATCATGCAACCTATAACTATCAAAACTTATCTCTGAAAATCATAACAATACAAATTTGAAATAATAACAATTTATGTATTTCTATTAATATTACTTTTCACATATTTCACATATAAACAATAACCAGTGACTATAAAAAAAGATCATTTCATCATCATACAGATATAAAACTAAGGATAATATAAAGTACTTAAAATATTACAATTTTATCATTAATAAATAATAATTACATTAAAACATTAAAAAATAATAAAGTTATATGACTCTATAAGTATGACAACAAGAGTTTATGTTAAAGAATACAACTAACTAGAAGTGAAAACTTAAACAAAAAAATTTATATTACATATATAGAATTCAATAAATTCATCAAATACAAGTGAAATTAAAAAAAGAGAAGAAATGAAAAACTTGAAACTTCATTCATTTAAATATCTGCTCAAATTACATTAACCCTAACTATCATTTGGTACTAAATCCTCATCATTAAGAGGAGTCTGATCATCACATTCATTCAAATTCATTACACCAAATGATATGTCAATACTTTCTCTTCCAAGATTTTCTTCCAATTCACTCTCATCTATCAAAATCGGTGCCTCAATAACCCAATCTGCCAAAAGATCAATATGTTTAAGGCAAATTGGATCTATAAAACTACTTGTTATATTAAGAGTCATATTAAACAAACAAAATTAAATTATTAAAATTTAGAAGAAATTATATTCAAATTGATAATGGTAATAGCATACCTTTCTCGCAGTTTTACATATTAAACAAAGACCAAGTTGTGTAATTTTTTGTGTTCCAATCTATTCCTTTTCTTAGAATTGATGAATTCAAATGCGCTTCAATTCTTTTCACACCCCTTTACACTCATACAATGAATCAAAATTTTAATTGCAAACTTTTGCAATTTTGAAACATCAATTTTGAATTAGTGCCACTAGGTAACTATAAAACAACAAAATTAACATTATAAACAAAATTAACTAGGGGACGTAGTGCCTAAGAGGAATCCACTTTTGAACTCTTTAATTCTCTTCTCAAACATCTTGATTTCACTATGTTGGTTATGAGAGGTATGAATATAAATCTCACAAGCTCCCAAGCTTACCAAGTAATTTAGAAATTTAAAGCTATCAAAAGAGAACTAGTAAAAGTACTATGGAATGGATCTGATCCTGTAAGGATGAACATGAGAAATGCATTTAAAAATCTTAATAAATGTTAACAAATACTTAACGTATTTGAAAAAGTAAATCAATGTCAACAAAACTAGTTAATGTCCCTTGATAGTTGTGCATTAGTATGTGTTTTTCTAAGTATTTGGTATGTGTTTCTTGCATGATAGGTTAGTATTATTGTGTTTAGGAGTTGTTTTTGTGTGTTTTTGTTTAGTTTGATCTTCATGGTTGTTCTTTTGTGTTTGATCATTTTGGTGTACAAATGGAGGGTGGACACTTTTGTGATGGAGCTAGGGACCAACAGAAGAGAAGAGAAGTGGAGCTACTAAAAAACAAGAACCCGCGATCATAGAAAAGGGCTTGTTTTCCACATTCGTGGGAAATCTATGGAGAAAGTTTTTGTTAAGTTAACCCATGATCGTGGGAAGCATAAGTATAATTCTCACAATTGTGGGAACTAAAAGTCGAAGAGACACACATGTTTAATGTATTTTTTAGGTTTTCATGACTTTATAAGGCATAGAATCCCGAGAGTCAACAGAAGGTCATGGAACTTGCTTCCTAGAGTTAAAAGACAAATTAAGAGCCTAGAGATAGGGGAGATTCAAGGTTTCATTCCCGATTGGACAAAGAAGAGGAGAAGTTGCCCTGTCTAGTCTTATTTCAATTTCTTTCTCTTTTAGCATGTTTATTATGGATTGATTGATTGTTGGGGATGTTATGGATATTATGATTGGCTAAAACAATTTTTTGGGATTGTTATTGAATTATTTGTGAACCTTTGGTTATTGATTAATGATATACATGTTTGTGTTAATTATTATGTTTAAACCCTGCAATAAAATGAGAGAGTGAGCTTGGTAATTTGTGTTAATTGTACAACGAGAGTTGACGATTGATAGACCTATAAATAACAAATTATTGATTTATTAGGAAGAGATTTCAATAGATCAATATACTGCTTATAAGATAGCTTCATATCTAGTTGAATATTTAGGAAAGGCTTTGCACATTGAGATATCCCAAAGTTAATTCTAATTTATTTAACTAGTGACATTTAGTTACACCTTGAGAGAGGGTAGCTAGAATTTTAGGAAATCTTGGGCCAAGTATAAATTGAATCAATTAATCATAGGGGAGCAAACAGGGATACTGACAAGTTCTAATGTTTAATCTTGATTTTCTCCAAGTCTTAGTTTACAATTTTTGGTTGGGCTGTGCCGTTCCCTATTGCTTTTAGTTTGTCTTTATTTTACTTATCTTTTTAAATTCGATTGAAACGATTTCTTAAACAAAAAACAACCTGAATTAAGTAGTGTCTAAGCATAATCCTCATAGGATCGATATCTGCGTTAACTACAAGTATGACTTGTATACTTGTGGTTTTGAGTGTAAGACTAGTAATGTGTTTTGCATTCAACAAGTTTTTGGTGCCGTTGTTGGGGATTGATTATTTAGCATATTGATTAGTTTGGGTTACTTTGATTTAAGAGTTTTTAATACTTGTCCTTGTGTCTTTGCAGATGCATGAACACAAGAAACACATTAAGGAATACTAAATTTCATGTTGAAGAGTTAGTAGATAACACAAGGTACGAATGACAATTGAGAAGAGTGAAGCACCAAAACATTATACAAAGAAATATGGCAGAAGATGAAGAATAAGGAGGAGTTGAAAGGACATTGATGGACTTTATGAGACCAGGATTCAGTCCTCAAGGAGTTGCGAGACCAGCGATTCAAGCTAACAATTTTGAGATCAAGCCGACACTCCTCAACATTCATTAGAGTGGTATGCAGTTCTATGGGTTATCCAATGAAGATCCCAATGCCCATCTCGTCAATTTTTTGGAGATGCAACACTTTTTGATTTAATGAGATGTCTGATGATGCCGTGAGGTTACGACCATTTTCCTTCACTTTGGGAGATCAGGCGAAGGAGTGGTACAATTCACTCAGCTCAAGGTAGATTACTAGTTGGGAACTGCTAGCCCAGTCATTTCTTGTCAAATACTTTCCATGGATCAAGACAACAAGGATAATTAAGGAAATCATAAAATTTCAACAAAGTGATAGGGAGTCTTTATATGAAGCTTGGGAGAGGTTTAAAGAACTACAAGAAGTTGTTCCCACCATAACCTTCTAAGGGAATTCCGCATACAAACATTCTACAATGGTATAAATCAGAGCATGAGAGGGACCATAGATTTAGCTTTGAGAGGAATTTGATGAGGAAAACAATCGATGTAGTGCATGACCTTTTGGAAGAGTTGGCGAGCAATAGTTGTATGTGGTTGAGTGAAAGGAGTAGATGCGGGCAGAAGGAGTAAAAAGGTATGAGACCAATTGACTCTATTACCACTTTGTAGGAACAAATTACAGCCCTCACCAAGCAATTGAGCAACATGCAAGGAGCATCTTCATCTACAGCCAAAGCTATGCAATCACAGTGTGAGCTATACAGGCAAGATAACCATTGCATAGTAGAATGCTTTTTATTGGGAGCTAGTAGCACTGAACAGGTAAGTTACTTAGGCCAACCACAGCGAGGTAACAATTCGTACTCTAATACTTATAATTCGGGGTGGAAAAACCACCCAAATTTTTCTTAGAGTACTAACAATGAGATTCAAGAAGAGAAAGAAAAAGAGAGGTCGTATGTGCCACCACCACCATACAAGCCCAAACTTCCATATCCATAAAGGGTGAGACAACATCAGATGGATACTCAGTTTTTCAAGTTTTTGGAGAAATTGAAGAGGCTTCAAATCAACCTACCATTAGTGGAAGCTTTGGAGTGCATGCCTAAGTATGCGAAGTTTCTAAAGGACATACTGACACACAATGCACTTGGGAGGAAAATTAGACGGTCACTTTGAAGGAGAATTGTAGTTCAATTATCTCAAGCACGATGCCTTCAAAACTACAAGATCCAAGGAGTTTTACGATTCCATGTGTTATTAATGACTTTGAATTTTCTAAATGCTTATATGATTTAGGTGCAAGCATTAACTTGATGCCTTTGTCTGTTTTTAGGAAATTGGGACTAGGAGAGGTCAAGCCAACATCCATGCTGATTCAATTTATGGATCAATTCATCAAGAGGCCATATGGAGTTGTAGAAGATGTGTTAGTAAAAGTAGATAAATTTATTATTCATATTGATTTTGTGGTATTGGATTTTAAAGCTAATAAAAATTGTCCATTGATTTTGGATAGGCTCTTTATGAATACTGGTGGGGCATTAGTTGATGTGTATAAGGGAAAACTTGTTTTGAGGATTGGTGATGAGCAAGTTAAGTTTAATATGTCTAAATCTTTGAAGAAACCAATGGATGGTAATGTATGTATAAAGATTGATGTTATAGATGAATGTGTGAAGGAGGTTGAATAGGAAGTTAATGAAGTTATTGAAGTACACAAGGATGAGAGTGTGAGAGGAGGATTTATGTGAGGAAGTTGAGTTAGAGAAGTTGGAGAGAACAGACACACCTGTACCACCTTCTTTCATTAAACCCCCACTTTAGAGGTTAAACCAGTACCTCCCCATTTGAGATACACCTTTTTAGGTAAGAACCATACCCTACCCACCATTATCTCGAACTAATTAGATTTTAAGCAGGAAGAGAAGGTGGTGGAGACCATTAGGAAAAGGATGAGAGATATGAGGTGGAAAATTTCTGATATTAGGGGGATTAGCCCCAATGTGGTAATGCATAGGATTAAGCTAGAAGAAGGGTGTAAAACTATGAGAGAGCTGCAGAGAAGGTTAAATCCAAATATGCAAGAGGTTATGAAGAAGGAGATAATAAAGCTGTTGGATGTAGGGATTATTTATCCCATTTCAGATAGTGAGTGAGTCAGTCTGGTATAGTGTGTGCCTAAAATGGGAGGAATGGCAGTGATGGAAAATGAAAAGGGTGAAAAGGGTGGTTGGCTATGCATTTTACTATTTGCTTAACGGATTCTTAGGGTACAATCAGGTGGTTATATACCCACAGGATCAAAAGAAGACCACTTTCACTTGTCCTTATGAGACTTTTGCTTATTAGCTGATGCCAATCAATTTATACAATGCATCGGCCACATTCCAAATGTACATGATGTCCATATTCGTAAACATGAATGAGAACTTCATGGAGACATTTATGGATGAGTTCTTTATCTTTGGAGATTCTTTTGATCATTGTTTGTTTAACTAGACAGAGTGCTTCAAAAATGCGAGGAGTCTTATCTAGTCTTAAACTAGAAAAAGTGTCACTTCGCGATCCAAGAGGGAATTATATTAGGCCATAAGATGTCATTCAAGGGGATTAAGGTGGATCGAGCTAAGATCGAAGTAATTGAAAAGTTACCACCTCCCACCAACATCAAGGGCATTCGAGCCTTCCTTGGTTATACAGGGTTCTATAGACAGTTCATCAAAGATTTTTCTCTTATCGCTAGACTCTTAAGTCATTTATTAGTTAAAGATGTGCCTTTTGTTTTTTATGATGCTTGTTTGGATTTTTTTAACAGGTTGAAGAAGGCACTTATATCACCAACCGTTCTGATGTCGTTGGATTGGTCTCTTCCTTTCAAGATTATGTATGATGCATGAAACATTCCACTACCATAGAATATATACCCAAACATTCAAGGACATTTAAGTACATATCCTTTGATAATGGTATGATAGAGCAAAAATCAAATCCAACTTACATATGGCATCAACAAACATAATTTAAAAGTCATCAAATTTTAAAAAAAAACATTCATTGCATTCATTCACAAAGCTTACACTATTTCCGTTAAACAAATATTTACAAAACCTCATACAGGTTCTAGCAAAACTACAAAATAAAAGCTATAACTCTTCTGATTTTAGCTGATAGACCTCTGAGCCATAACTTAGTCCAAAAGGTTCCTCTGATTCAGAATAAGATAGTAAGTCTCCTGTCTCGTACTTGAAAAGCTACGTTGTAATTTTAGTAAGTTTTACGCACTCAATGAGCGAACCATCATTGATTATTTCACCCAAATCACATACACAAATCACTTATTTCACAAATATTCATTTAGAACATGTATATTCCAAATTCTCACACTGACATGGCATATCATATAATCATTGCAAATCAACATAGATATACACAATTATAGATGCATATGAGACTCCAAATTCGTTATTATTGTTGTGACCGAGTGCTTATCACATACTTATACAGATACTGACCCATTAGGCTCAGTCAGAACATAATCACGGAGCACAGCTCTACATGCAAAATCAGAAATCATGGAGCAAAGCTTTACGTGCAAGCGCTTTTATACTGGCTATTCCGGTCACAACGCCTTTATCTGAGTATGCATTTTATGAAATACATCAAAGTCAAAATATGCCAGGTATAATAGTCACATTTAATGCACAATCAGAATCTTATAATCGTCAGACCTAAGTCCGGCATTCAACTTTCATTGAGAATACAAATATCATTCAGAATTGTCAAACAAATCAGAACACTTCCAATACAGTCCCAAATATTAAACTCCTCGAACTTTAAGTCTGAAATTCATAAATAATAACAACAGTTCAATAATTGGAAGCTTAACAAATCAAATCAAATCAATCCTAGGAAAATCATCTAGGTTGACTCACATTACACTCCAATATGCTAATGCTTGGATGGTCCAGCAATGTCTGACTAGCGTCCAATGAGTTCCTCTATAACATACAAAGCACATTTACAAATATCACACTTTTGCACAAATGTATAAGTATTCCTTTATGCACATCTACCTATATAAAATATGCACAATGCATGTTCAATGTCAATTCCGGGTATCTTATTGTGATCCTTATCATTAAATCAATCAAATATCAAAGCCCTCATTAACACCATTTTTACTTATAATTTGGACCAAAATAAAACAATGTGAAATCAATTTCATAATCTAATTGACCACTTCAGATTTTTTCTAACAACATACTTTCGGATCAACTTTGCTTAATTAATCTGATAAGGTAAAAGACAAAATTAGGCAACATCTCCTTCTAGAAAGTTGTTCTTCAATGTCTTAAGTTTCCAATGGTACCAAGTTCATCCAATTTGGTTCAGAAATCGGAAATTTATACTCCAAATATTTTTGTACTGTTCTTATACTAAAACAGTACACTATACTCAACTTCCATCCAGGAATTGAAAGTCTTACAAACTAAATCAAAATTCGACTTCTTCAGATGATTTGTATCCCTATGTCTCTAGTGTAATCATAATTAATAATCATCTCATTCTGAGGTAGACAGATCAAGATATAGTCTAATAACTAAAGTATGTTCAGTAAAAATCATCCCAGTTATCATACTTCAGTATAGTCATATTTTCATCTTAAATTCATGAACCAATCCACTTTAGAAAACTATGATTTTTTGTGGGATGTAGATCAATGTCTTATGAATCTAATGGTTCAACAATCAAGTCATTTGGACATTAAATGAAGAAGTTATAACAAAAAGACTGAAGGATGTTCATAAATAATGTCTTCAGAAGAATCAATTGAAAGTTGCAATCGTCTAGAGACGATAGTGGCCTGCGATCGTCTGAAGACGATAGCGACCTGTGATCATCTAAACTCGCAATCATCTATGGGGTCGTCTGCTTCTGCGATCATCTGCGCCTGCGATCGTCTGAAGATGATAGGGGGATTGATGTGGCGATCGTCTGAAGACAATAGCGGAGTTGTTTGCGATCATCTGGAGATGATAGCGGGGTTGTTTGCGATCATCTGGAGACGATAGCGGGGTTGGTCTGAACACTAGTGGGGTTCATCTGGATGATCTTTCTCATCTCATACCATTAGCTTATAATCATTTTCCAACTCTAAATTCCATCTCTACACAAATCAAATTCAAGTTTACACTTCAAAAGTCACAAATCTGAAACTCCAACTATTCTTCCTCTCTCTACTGTATATTTTTCAAAAGCTCAATCTCACATCAATTAACTCAAATAACTTTCAAACAATACTTCCAACTCATTTTTAGCTCATCAGTACACACAAAATTCCAAAAATCCAAGATTCACACTTAAACATCAAAATCCGACTCTCATACATGCAACTTTCAATTTTTTGCATTTTTTCCACATTCACAAATTTAATTCCTCATCTAAGTCATTTAGCACATGTTTTCACCGAAACTCTACTGCTTTACCTTCTCATGATGTATTCATCTCTAACACTAGTCATCATCAAAATCATGGTTCAATAAGATTTCCATCACATTTTTAACGACTCTGTATTTACACCGAAACTACTCAACTTTATCAATTCATGAATGAACTAATTTTCAACCATCAAAACATCATTTGCACAACACCCAAAAACAACTTAAACACAACTTGCTTGATGTTTCAACAAAATTTCCAACAGTGATACTGAAAAACAAGTTTCAGAGGATGAGCAAGGAAAACAATTTGGAAACATAGTGTTCTTTCGGTGAAGAAAACAACAAAAGAAGGAAAGAAGGCTACAGACAATTTCCTTCTCAAAAACACTTGTTACGTGTCCACTTTGCATGTATTACATTTGTCATCCTAATAAATCTGCCATATGTCACCACACATACAAGCCATTTGTTACATATATATATTGCCACGTGTCACACCATAATTGGCTCATAAATTAATATTTTTCTAAACTTCACCAAAATTTCCAAAATACCCGAAATAAACCAAAATTGCCAAATCACACTTTAATCACATTTAGTAACTTAATTATACCAGAAAAATGTCAATGAATGCATATACAATCATAAGAATGTGCAAAAATATGCATGACACATTTAACTTATGCATGACGTGCATTTTCCTAATTTCTCAACACTTTCTCATAAATTACTATTCTAGCCTTAATATGGGTAACGAGATGTTACAATGCAAGTGATCATGCCTTTGGTTCTTTCCTTGGTCAGCGGAAGGAAAAAGACTGCATGCCATTTATTACGCGCGCAAGATCTTGGCAGAAGCACAACTGAATTACGCAACTATAGAAAAGGAGTTGCTTGCTGTGGTATTTGCATGTGAGAAATTTCATTCTTTTTACAGATCATGTAGCATTGCGATGTCTTTTTATAAAGAAGGATGTCAAGGCTAGGCTTATCTGATGGGTACCTATACTCCAAGAATTTGACACTGAGGCTAAAGACAAGGAGGGAGCAGAAAATGTTGTAGTTGACCACCTTTCGAGACTTGCAGGAGGGCACCATAAAGAAGAAGTGGAAATCGAGGAGGGCTTTCATGATGAGGCTTTAATGATTGTAGATAATCCTTTTCATCCTTGTTTTGTAGATATTGCAAACTACCTCTCAGGTAGTATTCTTCCTTTCGATCTTTCTTATCAATAAAGGAAGTGGTTTGTATTTCAACGTTCTCGTTATATTTGGGATGAACCTGTACTTTATAAGATATGTTCTGATAGTGTGATTCGAAGGTGTATCCCTTAAAGATGAAATGCCTGAAATTTTGATGCAATATTATAGTTCACTTTATGTATGGAATTATAGAGCTAACAAGACTACAAACTGGATCTTAGATTATGGATTCTATTGGCCAACCTTGTTCAAAGATGCTTGAGATTTTGTGCTAATGTGTGATAGGTATCAAAAAGTGGGTAACATATCGAAGAAGGATGAGATGCCACTAACATCATGGAGGTCGAGATATTCGATGTGTGGGAATTGGACTTTATGGGACTATTCCCATCCTCTTCAGGTAATACTTACATATTAGTTGGAGTTGATTTTGTTTCTAGATGGGCAGAGGCCGTAGCTACTTCAACTAATGACAGCAAGGTGGTTCAAAAGTTCATCAAAAGATCTTTAAGCGATTTGGCGTGCCTAGAGTGATTATAAGTGATGGAGGGAGCCATTTTTCCAACAAACTATTTGAGGCTCTTCTGAAAAGATACAATGTTCATCATAGAGTGGCAACTCCTTACCACCCCCAAACTAGTGGTCAAGTGGAGGTGGTGAATAGAGAGCTAAAGAAGATTTTGGAGAAGGCAGTGAGAACCACAAGAAATGTTTGGGCATTGAGGCTAGATGATACCCTATGGGCTTATAGGACAGCTTTCAAGAAACCTATAGGAACTACTCCATATAGTATTATGTATGGCAAGGCATGCCATTTACCTTTCGAGTTGGAGCATCAGGCCTATTTATCCGTTAGGAAGTTAAACATGGATTGGAAGCTTGCAAGTGAAAAAAGATTGTTACAGCTTAACTAATTAGAAGAATTAAGGTTTGATGCTTAAGAAAATGCCAAGTTGTACAAGGAAATCAGAAAGACGTAGCATGACGCTCATATTAGGAAGGAGTTCAAAAGTGGGGACTTGGAGCTTTTTTTAATTCAAGACTTCGATTATTTCCTAGAAAGCTCAAGTCAAGATAGAGTCCTTCAAGATTATTCAAGCATTTCCCTATAGAGCTTTAGAGTTATAAAATGATAAGGGTAAAGCATTCAAGGTCAATGAGTATAGATGCAAGCCATACTATGAAGGGCCATACTCACAAGAAAGGGAAGTTATCTCTTTCCTTTCTTCCACTTCTTTGTGAAAGTATGTGAAATGGTCAAGCTAATGACCTTAACTTAACATTCTTACCTTTCTTTTGCTTGCTTATTTGTACTTTTGTGATTGATTTGTTTCGTTTTGATTATGTTTGGTTTGAATTTTTGTTTAAGTTTGAACTTGTGTTCTTTCCAAATTTCTTATTGGATAGTTGATTTTGATGTGTTGGTAGGTTGATTGAACATTAGGAATGCATGTTAAGCTTAGAAGAAGAATAAGAAGTTGGAAAAAGATTGGATAATCCATGATCATGGGAATTGGGTTGATTCCCATGAATGTAGGAAGGCTTTCTAGAAACTTTATAGAGCCTTAGCCCACGATCGTAGAATGGAGCCATTTTCCATGATCCTAGGAAGACTCTCTAGAAACATTTTGGAGCCTTAACCCACGATCATGGAAATCATAGTGATTTCCACAATCATGGGATCCTTCGATAAGAACTTTTTAAAAACCTCTTTTCTTCTTCTTTCTTCACTTTCCCTCACTCTCTCCCTCTGCAACCTACTCTCTTACTAACCCTAGCTTCGAAAATATTTCATTTTTCTCCCAAACTTTGGTATTTTCATCTTTCCCATCATTAATAACTTTTTTTACATTTATTTCACACTATATGCAAGAAGCCTACACTATGCCAGCTGTTTTTGCACACTCACACTAAGAAGCATTATGATCTGACCTTTGTCAACACCTGGTGCAGATAACTTCATGTTTGTAAAATAATACTTTAATATTAATTCTTAAAAATTATAACTTATTAACACAAACAATTATAATGATAAGACCAAATACAAGAAAATATAGAATGATAGTCTCACAACTCTGAAACTGTTAATGAGAGTTAGGTTTATCTTGATACAATAGGTTGTATGGATTGTCGTGGAAGGATATTTGGCTTAGGTTCATTTGCACACATATGATATTTGTAATCCTCAACATCCTTTACAGCTGGATCTAGTAGGCAGTTTGCATCAAATGAGAGAGTCGCTCAACTTAAGAACATAGTACAGAGGCTGATGGAGTGTATAACCTAGCCCATAATGAGGTGGATGAGTTAAAGGGGAGGGATAAGACCTCGTCACAGTAGTCAAAGCATCTGCCTTAAACACCTGCATGGCTTCTAAATAAGTGAATGTATTTGATATTATACTAGTCTTATGCTATGTTTGGTTAGGGGTTTATTAATGGAATGGAATAGAATATAATATTATTCCATCGTTTAGAAGGACGGTTTATAGTGGAATGGACTGCAATGGGATGGAATGGGAGGGTTTCATATTACATCCCATTCCATCCTAAACAGTAAAAATGAAAAACCTCCGATTTGGGGGCGGGTTAGGATGGAATATAAAATGATAAACAACTTTACACTCTATTACATTATAAACCTTCATCCAAACAACATTTCACTATATTACATCATTATGAACCCTTCTATCCCTCGTAAACAACAATTTTTGAATATTACATCTATTTACATTCCATTTTATTATAAACTATTTCATTCCATTAAAAACCTTACTTCTAACTAAACATGCCCTTGAGTTTTTTTTTATTAATTCTTAATTTATAGTTATTTTCAAGATATTTATTCGTGTACAATATAATATATTTGTTATATTACCAATCAATATATATAATTCTTATTATGTTGATAATGTTCACTTTATATTTATTAATCAATGTTATATTATTTACATAAATTAAATGTACAAAAAAATCAAAACATTATTAACAAAAAACTCAGGTAGGCAGTGATAAATGGCGATTGAAATTTATCATAGCTATATTTCCCGATGGAATTACAATATTCTGTTGGTAAAAATTTAGCGACAGATGATGATGTTTGTAGGTAAATTTAGCAAAGGAATGCTATATATCCGTCAATAGATTTAACTACAGACATACAATTTACTATCGGTAAATTCATCGATGAAATATTAGGAATCCTTCGCAAATTTAGTGACAAGATATTGTAAGTCTGTTGGTAAATTTCCTTAATTTTACTAACAAAAAACAAATTCCATCGCTAAATTTACTATTCATTTGCAAACCAAACTATTAGTTTTATGTCAAAAACACAAGTATACAAGTTGTTACTTGTAGTTAAAAATAGATAATGTCCCATAGAGATTGAAGTTAGACACCACTCAATTTAGGTTAAGCTTTGTTTAAGAAACTGATTTCAAAAGATTAAAAACTGTAAATTAATTAAAAATTAATTAAATTAGTAATGAACAACCAATTAAGGTAAAGTGCATTAATTTGATGGCCAAGGTTTAAAATTAGGAGTTACTCTATCCCTATTTTGCTTTCCTCTTGTGTTCTTGATCTAATTATGCTTGACCCAAGGTTTTCTAATATTCAATAACCCTCTCTCAAGGTGTAATTACCTGACCGTAATTGAATGGATTAGAATTAGTTATGTTATCTCTAGACTTACCAACTTCTCTTAATCCTTCAACAAGGTTTTAAGCTCTCCTATAGGAGATTTTAAACAAACAGCTAAGATCTCTCTTCAACTAATTGGAAAAACGTGAATATTTATTAGGTCCATTGGGAGCTAACTCTCGTTACACTACCCAACTCAAATACCCACACTCACCCTCTTAGTATATTGTATGGTGTAAGCATAAAAAATATCACAAAACATCTTTCATTTCATCCAAAACAAGAAAAGTTCCACAAATAGCTCCTCCAAGGTGTTAACCTACTCATAATCATGAACAATTCAACAAAATCCATGTTTTTCACATTAAAAATCTTAAAAAGAAAAGAATAAAATCTGGGTAAAGTCAAGAACTCCTCTCTACTCCAAAAAGCTAGAAAAATTCTGAATCATGATGTTGTTGCCACTTTTCCAAGGTAGATTCTGTGTTTCCCCTTCTTTGGCTAGCCTCCAAAAGTCTCACTGTTTCTATTTTTGTTGTGTCTCCTGATGGATGGAGGCTCCTAGGGTTTAGAGCCTTTATATATGTCAAAGGGAGGGTCAAACCACTTAAAATCCCGTGTTTAACCTAATCTTGGTGAGTTCCACTTGTCACCCTCGTGCTCAAGCACGAGGGTGACAAAGAGGTGGTCATTTATGCACAGTCGTGCACTGTTGTCTGACAGCTTTATGCACTCTTCACTCTTTTGACCATAACTTCTTCTTCGGACCTCCGATTGACTTGAAATTTGAACTATAAGCTCCTCACACATTCCCTTCCTCCCCACCAGATTTCATTGTCATCTAAATTCTCTAAGTCTGCCCAGTGGTGCCATTAAATCACCTATACCACAACCACAGTTGCAAATCTAATACCTGCACAATTCATCAACAAGGTGCATCAATCCATCCTACAAATAGGCTCTAAAACTATCCTCAAACACTAGATAATGTAAAGAAACAACTAAGCACTTAAAGGATCAAGAAAAGATGCAAAAGATGCTAAAGATCAAATAAACTAGAACTAAAACACACAAAGAAGCACTTAAAACACATGAAAGCACACTAAAAACATAACCTCAAAGCACACTTATCAAATTCCCCACACTTAAACCTTTGCTTGTCCTCAAGCAAATCAAACACAACCAATCCACTCTATCAATTCATCATTATAAGAGCATGCAAGCTTTCAAACTTCGGCCACTCGAATGTCGAATTACTACACACATCATGACTAGTTTTCATCAGTATACATAAACAAACTCAAGTTATGACACTATCGATTAAAGGCAAGCGTAGACTCAAAATGGATCTTCCTCACAGAATTCACACATTTTACTCAAGTGTTTAAGGTTAGAGTTTTGCTTGAGATTCCCTATAGGAAAGTACACTACCATAGGGTTGCAAATACACCAATTCTTATCCATAGTGATTACATGCACAAATAGACCAAAAGGACTTTGCTAAGGGTTGTAATGGGGCCAGGGTTTAAGGTATGCAAAAAGGGTTTGAGGGCTCATCACAAGCACTCATAGAATACTAAGTGTGCAAAGGGACACAAAATGATATCTGAGACATGCAAGTGGACGTAACTAACTACTCCGCACTTATTGTTGCTCCTATATGTTATTCTTTTCCTTTTTCTTTTTTCCTTTTTGTTTTCTTTTTGTTTTCTTCTTTTATCTTTTTTTAATAGTAATAAAGAAACACAAACTAACATTAGCAGCTAAAAGTAATGTGTTATAAAAGTATAGGTACAAAGAAAGCCACTCAAAGTGTCTTAGCAAAAAGAAAAAAATTATAGTAAAGAATCCGAAACTAATGCAAACTTAGCACTGTATTAAACTTGTGACAGGGTAGGCTAATAAGGTTTAATGTTTAAAATGAGGTGTTTTCTAGAAACAAAAAGGTCAAAGGCTCAAAGGGGTTTGCAAGGGACAAATGACATAGGTTGTTCATTTAAGTCAAGGGCTAAACGAACGAGGGCCTTAATCACTTATATTTAGCATGCATCTAGTATATTCAAATTGGTTCAAGGCAAGTTCTAGGGGGTACTACTTATGGGAGTATCGCACAATCAAGGAAATGATATGACTATAGAATAGCGTCATATAGGCTCAACTCCTCACCTAGGCTCAAATGAAAATCCACCATGTTTCTACACATCACCTAATAACTCAAATATCAATTTCTAAGTAAGCCTATATAACCAACTACTTAAGCCAGTCTGCAAGGTTCACCTTCTATCCAAGTGGCCTAATTCAATCTTCAAGTATGTGACTCAGTCCTATTCTGACTGCTATGATAGAATCTCAAGGCAACAACTTCTATCTCAAAGGTTCAAATGAAGGGAAAATGATAAACATAGAATTAGCAACCTACAAGACATACCAAAATCTAATGCAAACATAACATCAAATAATTAGCTACCAAGCTACCCCCCACACTTGAAGGACACATTGTCCTTAATTTGTGATGAGATAACTACAAAAAAATGAAAATTACTAAGACCAAAAACCACAACACAAAACAAGTATCAATGCAATAGTTATAAAAGAACTAGAAACAAACAAATACAAAAACAACAAAAGAGGGAGTTTAGAAAGCTTATGGAGAGGGTGGAGGCGATGGGGTTAGAGATGGCAAGTGGAGCCCTTGCATCTCCTATGACTGGTGGTTTTTCTTTTTCAGGTACCACTGTTGGTGAGCTATTAGTTGCATTTGCTCATTCATTTGTTTGAACTACTGTTGTGTCTTTTTGTTGCTGTTGGCCAGGAGTGTGTATACTTTCTCCCAACTTTTTGGCCCCTCTAATTCCTCACTTGATTTAAATGAGTTCGAAGAAAGTCTGGAACATTAAACTCCACCAGAAAACCTGTGCTTGACTATAATGCATATCCGAGGATCTTAGAGCTCCATGTTGTGGTGCAATAGTATCTCTGCAGATCTTAAGCACGGTGCATCAAAATACTCACAAGAAACAGGGGTTAGTTTAGTAAGACCAATCTTAAAATGCTGAGCCAAATCAGTGGCGAAATACCCCATTCATATGGATGTTCCCTTCCTTACCACAGATTGGATCAAAGATTGAGAAACATAAGAGAACATATTAGGCTTAATCTTTTCATCTAAACACCATAATAAAATAGTCTTTTCATGTAAGCACCATAATAGAAACAACTCCCTAGTGGAGCATTTGTTGCTTTGAGTTTTGGAAAACACAGCATAACACATGAATTTAAGCAAATTCAATGGCTCATGACTAAGAATGTGAGCTTTTGATGCATTGTGAGCATTAAAATCAGTCAAGTCAGTTAAATACTTCCAATAAATGGTATATGAGAAGTCTTAATGGTAATCTTCTACCTATGGCTTAGAAAAACCTAAGAGTTAACGAAACAACTTCTCATCCAAGCTACAAGCCTAGCCTCATAGTCTAAACCAAAATTTATTAGGTTTACTAGATTCAGACCTCAAGGAAGTGAAAAACTCAAGTGTTAGTTCACAAAAAATAAGGTAATCCATATGCACATATTGTCCCCAACCACCTTCACTACACAATTTCAGCAAATTATCCTTTATCTCTATTTCTTCTAATAAATCAAAATCCAAATATCGTGGTGTATGAATGGTTCTAGTTTTGAAAAGAGCATACCTGTCACTCCTCCTTGGAATAAATGGGAAAAGGGGCATTATAGTCAACTGCAATGTCTGCAGTATTTTAGGCTCCCACCTCAGCTTAGGTGGGTTTGACAAATTTTCTACAAAGGGCCTTGGTTCTTGGAGGCATAATGAAGTGAAAACCTGCAAAAATCACAAAAGAAACATGATAAGTTTCAAGAAGGAACACACACGGCCCCTAGAAAGAGAAACCTGCGAAAATTGAGAGAAGGAGGGGAAAGAAAAAGCAAAAATAACACAAATCTGCACAAACTTAAAGGTTTTGATGAAAAACCTAAGCAAACTTATAGGATTTGGTGAAAACTTGGAAGAAATGAGCAAAATCTTTTGAAGAAAGGTTGTGGGGGCCGAAATTGGAGAGAGGGGGTGTAGGGAAGAGAGAGAAGTTGTGTTTTAAGGTTTTTAAACAAAAGGGGGTGGACGAGATCTGCTACTCACTCCGCACGTTCATGCATGTGCACCCCTGACGACTGGAGGGTTCTGTCACCCTCAAGCTCAAGCACGAGGGTGACAGAGGGTTTCACTCAAAGTTGTTCTAATTCACTCCAAATGGCTCCCAACTTTGTTCTAAGTCACTCCACACTTGCAAAATTCAAATTTTAACATAAAAAACTACAATCAAACTCAAGAAAACAACACTTAAACTCAAGAAAAGGCAGGACTAAAGTAAGAACAACTTGAAAACCAAGTAGCAACAACTTAAACAACCTAAGAACTAACCAAAACATGCTTCATTTAATGTCATGAGCTTGACCAAAGTTCAATTTAGTCAAGAATAGTAAGGGAAAGGTAAGAAATCACTTCCCTTTTAGGAGACAGAGCTCCTCCAATGTAAAGCTTGCATCGATTTCCATTGACCTTAAAGGCTTCACCCTTGATGTTCTCTAATTCTATTGCTCCATGATCAAATACTTGAAGTACCTTAAAAGGTCCAGTCCACCATGACTTGAGCTTTCTATGAAATAAGCAAAGTCTTGAATTGTGTTGAAACACTAAATCCCCACTCTTAAACTCCTTCTTCTTGATGCCAGCATTATGCCACTTCTTAACTTTCTCCTTGTTCAACTTGGCATTTTCATAAGCATCAAATCTCAACCCTTCCAATTCATCAATTTGCAGCAACCTCTTCTCGCCCACAAGTTTCCAATCCATGTTCAATTTCTTTATTGCCCAATAAGCCCTATGATCTAACTCCAAAGGTAAATGGCAAGCCTTACTATACACAAGTCTATAAGGAGTAGTACCTATAGGTGTCTTGAAAGTTGTCCTATATGCCCAAAGTGTTTCATCCAACTTCAATGCCCAATCTTTTCTTGGGGCAATCATTACCTTCTCTAAAATCTTCTTCAAACTATCAATTTACCACCTCCACTTAGCTACTAGTTTGTGGATGATATGGGGTAGCCACCTTATCGTGAACATTATACTTCCTCAAAAGAACTTCAAATGACATATTACAAAAATGACTACCCCCGTCACTTATAATTGCCCTTGGCACCCCAAATCGAGTGAATATCCTCTTGATGAAATGTTGAACCACCTTACCATCGTTTGTTGGAGTAACCATAGCTTCAACCAACCTAGAAACATAATCTACTCCAAATAAGATATACTTGTTACCTAGTGAGGATGGGAATGGTCCCATGAAATCTAAGCCCCACACATCAAATATCTCCACCTCCATGATGTTTGACAGTGGCATCTCATCCCTCTTTGATATATTGCCCCCATGAAATCTATACCCCACATATCAAATATCTCCACCTCCATGATGTTTGAAAGTGGCATCTCATCCCTCTTTGATATATTGCCCATTTGCTGGCACTAATTACACTTCAGCATAAAATTTTGAGCATCCTTAAATAAGGTTTGCCCATACAATCCACTCTCCGAGGCCCAAGCAGATATCTTATTTGCTCCAAAGTGCTCTACATAAATAAAATTATGACATTGCATTAACACTTCAGGTATCTCATCATCAGGGATACACCTGCGAATCACACTTTCAGCACAAATCTTATACAATATAGGTTCATCCTAAATGTAACGAGAACACTAGAATAATAAATGTTTCCTTTATTAATAAGAAAGATCATAGGAAGGACTCCACCTGAGAGATAATTTGCAATATCTGCAAACCAAGAAAGAAATGGGTTGTCTACCATCATTAAGGCTTCATCAGGGAAGCGTTCCTCAATTTCCTCTTCTTCTTCTTTATGTTCCCCTTCAAGTCTTGATAGGTGGTCTTCTACAACGTTTTCTGCTCCTTTCTTGTTTTTAATCTTAAGGTTGAACTCTTAGAGTAGAATTACCCATCTGATAAGCCTAGCCTTGGCATCCTTCTTTGCAAAGAGATAAAGCACCGTTGTATGATCTATAAAGACAATAACATGTGAGTCTAAAAGATAAAAGCGAAATTTCTCACATGTAAAGACTACTACAAGCAACTCCTTTTCCATAGTGGTGTAGTTCAGTTTTGCGCCTGTCAAGGTCTTGCTCGCATAATCGATGACATGTAGTTTCTTCTCCTTCCACCGTCCACGTACACACCTCACTGCATGGTCACTTTCATCGCATATAATCTCGAAAGCAAATTGTTGGACCCCGAACTTTGATTGGACGTCAGAATTGGTAAATAAGGAAATTAGTGTTGTATTTGGGTAATATTGCTA
>JAOSBP010000009.1:3044007-3060049 GCA_027563825.1 Erythroxylum mucronatum
ACGTCAAGTTCTTCACAAGCAACCAACATATGGATCCACACGACAACGTACCGTTCAGCCAAAATCTGGCAGAACCATGTTGAAAGAATTAACCAGCCGAATTGTTGAATGCATGAACTAGCCAAATTGTTGAATTTGCATGCAACCAACCAAGTTGAATTTGTTGAACACATGAAGACGCCCACCAACTAAGTTGCCACCAATCAAAGCCATCTTCTTTGACAAGGCAACCAATCAATTAACTTGTGAGGGGCCAATTCACATGCAACAAAATTGTTTAAGGTATCCCTAATGAAAATTGCTATCCTCTATTAGTGATCAATTCTTTAGAATTATTTTTTATTTATCTCTAACGAAAAGGGACCTTAGATTTGTTGTTAGACTCTCGTTCAATACGTGGCTACTAACTCAAATTAAAGTTAAAGTCTACAATAAAAGAAAAATTATAGGTTCTTAAAACCCTAATTTTTTTATTTAAATATATAATCCCAAGAGATATCTAAAAAGGAATGGGTTGGAAGTATCAGCTGGTAGATTTTTTTAGGCATAAGATACCTCCAATGAAGAAATGAACAGTTGACTCTTGCTGCACATTTGTTAATGCCGATTGATCCAATAGTTTTTAAATATTAGGATCTCATTGAAGCCTTTTTCAAGTTAGGTTTTTATAGTGTATTGTTGTCATATGGGAAGCTTTTCTCAAGGAACATCTTGTCAGTATAGGGGTTTCTCTTTTGATAGGTATGAGATGAGTTGCTAAACTATCTCTACCCATGTACATAACATTTTTTCTTTTATTAATCTTATAACTGATTTACCAAAAAAAATGGAATTTTTAGATCTATTTACAAGCTTTTTGTAGTGTCTTAAATCATCTTAATTAGAGATAAAATGAGAAAGTTATGATCAAGTTTGAGAAGAATTGCAAATGTTGCCTTGCAAATCTTTATAGAGAAAAAGTCACAGGCGCTAATGCACGTGTCTTAAGCCATGTATGTAAGTATAACTCTTCTTAAAGATATACAGGCTAGGATATGATCACATCTTATCCCATATATCTCTTAGAAATTCTCTTTGTTGTATAACCTTCTTTTATCTCATGTATCAGGTTGTGTCTTATCTCCATATTATCATAGAAGAGTATGGATGACATCTAATTTTATTCATCCAAAAAATGGTATTTTCTTAATATTTTGAATTATAAAGTCCCCATTTCTTGGCTATGTCATTCCTTAAGGAATTCTTACATAATTACTTAAAATGAGACCTAGATTTAATCATTAGTATCTTAGGCTATCATTGTGATTAAGAAATGTTAACAAGGAATCATTTATTCTTTTAATGTCCATATGTGCTGGAAACCTAGACAAGCATCAGAACCTTGTGCAGTTTTACTTGTTCTGTAATAGACTAGGATAGACTAATACTTCATGTTTCTAAAGCTACACTTCGTAATCCAGATAATGTCCTATTAAAGATAGCATTTTACACCCTAGTATTTAAGGTTTATAGGGAAAGAAACCTAAAGAGATTCTAGAAAAAGAATATCAATGCACAATAATTCAAAGCATCACTATTCATACAATCAAGGAGCTAATTTGGTGCCTTTTCAATGAAACAAAAGTCTCTAATCAAGTCAGAAATGGATATGGCATGTATTAGGAAGTTATTAGATTACTTTACTCCCTACATGATGATTGTATAATTGATAATTGTTATCCATCTATCTAGTATATAACTAACTTTGTCTAGCTATCATTACCTTGTAAGGCTTAGCCTTCTTTTTGGAATATAATGCCTTTACTTTCCAATAAATGACTTAAAATCAAATAAACTAAAGTAATTTTATATAGAAGATATGGAAAAATACAAACAAAAAATATATACATATTTCATGCACATCCATATTACTTGAATAAATTATGAAATATATGAAATAAGTGTGTGAATCAACAAGAGATGTATCACCTTCAACTGTATATGTAGATTTCTTTTTGTTTTATATTAGTATTGTTTTTAAAATTTCTTCAATTAGAGTAAATTAATATTTTAAAAGGTTTTCAAATATGAATTATAGTTTAACTAGTAATTTATAGGAAGGAACATGACACATTTTACATAAATAGAAAATAATTCCAGATAATTATGGAAATTATTAAAAGGTTCGTCTTGATTTCATCTAATAATTTTTTAACTTGTTGAAATTCTTTCTTGTTTGTTTTTGTTTCCCTTTAAATTTGCTTAGGGACAAGCAAAGCGTTAAGTGTGTTGGTAGTTGTTATAATGAATTTTGTGTTAGGTTTCTGATAGTTTTTGTTCAATTTTTATTATTTTCTAATATGTTAGTTCAATATTGTTGTTAGGTGTTTGTGTTTTGGTTGAGATTTAAGGAATTGAGAAGAAGATAACATCTTAAGGTTTTAAGGAAGCCTATATATATAGCTATTCGAATTCATTTGGACCAGCAACCGTTTGTTCAAAGTAAAACTTATTTTTGCAAAATTGGCAACCCGTCCATTGGAGCTTTACATGAACATATATGAGGCATATGAGATCCAAATGAGGTGATTCAAAAGCTCAAATTTAAGCCAACATCCTAGGCCATAATTCCTATGTAAAAATAGAGGCTCAAAAGTGTTGTTTTGAGGGGAGAAAAAGGCTAAGAATGAAACACGAAATATGTCCCGACCCAGTCTACCTTCCCTTGGTTTTTGACCCATAACTTTAGCTATATGGCTTTGTTTTAAGTTAAAAAGGATCCATTGGAAAGCGAGGAGGTGAAGAGATAACTTAAGTGAAGAGATCATGACTTAAAAAAGAAGGCATTAAGGTTAAAAAGGAGAGAGAAGTATCGAGACAAAAAGAGAGCCACAGAGGGAGAATCATTGGAGTTTTTTCATCAACATTGATTGAGGGTTGGAGAAAGCGAATGAGACTTTCACTCCTAGCCATCATCCAAGGGTTCTTTTGATCTCTATTCTTTTAGGATTGTAGATTTTTCTTGTTTCCATTTCTTCTTGATACAATGGAATTTACTGGTTTGAATTCAAATGATATAAGTATTATTTTCACTTTGATGATGAGCTAAATTATTCTTACCTAGGGTTTGCATCTAGATTTAATTGAATGTGTTGATTCAATAATTCCCATTAATATATATCTTTCCAAGATTGAATGTGTTGTGTTGAATGATAGGTTAATAGATTGGCCATCTATTAGTCTTAAGATATTGAGTGAAGAATCAAAAGATGAAACTTGATATTGGAACTAAACAATCAATTACTCTAAGAATGAATTAGAAATATAAGTTCTAGGGATTACTAAATTTTTAACATCGAACAGATTGTAATTTTTAGTTTATAAATATGAGAACTATTAAATTGATAGTTGCTAATTTTATTGAAGAGAGAATAAATGAGTACATTAATATAATGGCAAATTTAACAATTTAGACGTGAAATTGGATTAAAGCATAAACCCTAGGTTATCTTTGAAAGGTTTATATCAATTACGTGCAATTCATACTTTTTGTTTAATTTCATAATTTCACAACCTCTATACCTTCTTAAATTTGATTCTTTAATATCTTGTTTTTAGTCAAGTTATTATAGTTAACAACTTCCTTGTGAAACGACCTTGGCGCATCAACTATATACTATAGCAACTATACTTGTGGGTGATGCATTTAGGTAGCGTTAAGTAGAACGCAATAAAAAACCATACCATACTAGGAAAGAAACTTGACAGAAGCCTCTTCAATCTAGGTGATTTCAAACCTTACCTTACACTAAAGCCAGCTATCCCAACACCTCTCTATCTGATCACTCTACTATAGTTGTATAATTCTCTAGGCCCCAAAGAAAAGGTAAATCACCTTTTAGCTTTAACAACTTTCTAACTGAACTTTCAGTTTTTCAAGAAGCATTTTAAAGAAGGCTAAGCTTTAATACTCTAGGTGCCAATCAATTCATTTTCATAAGGAAATTGTTAAATGTTAAAGAGCAGCTCAAAGCCTTTTATAGAAGCAACATTGGAAACATACATCATCTCCTCCATACAAGCAAAGAAGAAATGGAGTGTACACAAACTGCCTTGTTCTCCAATTCTAAATCATCATCTTAAAAAGAGAAAAAGAAGTAAGCCTTGTCTAACTATGCTCAAGAAATCAATGTTGATTTCTCCTTAATGAGATAACAGTCCAAAGTTAGTTGGATTAATGAAGGAGATAGAAACTCAACATTATTTCATAAAGAAGTAGCTGCTAGATAATTTGTCAACAAGATTATCCTTTTGAACTCCAACGGTGCCTTCATCTCTAATCAATTTTAGCTCATGGAAGAGGTAAAAAAGTATTTTAAAAATATTCTAAGAACCTCTCATCAGCTCAATCCTTTGTAATCAAAGAAATAATACAGGATCAAATATCCATGCAAGAGGCGTCACCACTCTCATGTCAAATCACTAATCAAGAAGGTTTTAGTGCTCTGAAATTAATATATCCTTTTAAAGCTCCTGGACCTAAAAGTATGAATGCTTTAAAACTTGGTCATGAACTAGCTATCTTATGAAGGATGCAATTAAGGAATTCTTTAAAAAAAGATAAGATGTTCAAAGAAATCAATGGTGCATTTATATATCTCATTTGTAAAGGAAGAGAGCAAACAACCATGAAATATTATTGCCTAATTTTATATTGTAACACCATATATAATGTCATCTCCAAATTCCTACCTAGAAGACTTAAATCATTACTTTAAAATCATATAGGAGACTTTTAGGATGAAATACATACCAGAAAAAAGAATTGGTGACAACATTTCACTATTCCATGAGTTATTCAAGCACTACACAAGGAAGGGAACCTATAAAAATTATGTTATAAAAGTTTATTTTCAAACATCTTATCATATGTTAGATTAGTCATTTGTCATCAACATTATGTAAGCACTTAAATTCCATAATGTTTTCACTAAATGGATAAGGAAATGCATTTCAATTGCTTCCTTTGATATTCTAATCAATAAAGAACCATCTAAGTTAATTAAAGATGCCAAGGGTATTAGGCAAAGGGATCCCCTATCCCCTACCTATCCTTATTAGTGATCAAGGTGATATCAAACTCCTTGCAAGAGTAGTAAAAAGAAGTCCAACATTTAAATATCATGCAAGATACAGAAAAGCTAAAGATTGTGAGCCTAAATTTTGTAGATGATCATCTACTACTCTTCAAAACTAATAGAAACTTAGTTGCTTCAGTGATTACTACACTCAAAATATTAAACAAACATTTTAGGCTAGCAATAAAAAAAGAGAAAAGTTAAATTTTCAACTCTAATAGTGCCTTAAATTAGAACGAATTGCTCGAGCCTATAACAGGATCCGAGATAGCAATATTTCTTGTGAGCTACCTTAGAGTCCAGCTTCACCTATTAGAGCAACAAGTTAGAATTTCAAGCTACTTACACCAAGAAATCATACACCAAAGTATGATAAATACACTAGGAAATCATACACCAAAGTAGGATAGGCATGATAGCTAGAGGAGTAGCTACTAACTTATCTATAAACTTGAGGGAGAGATGGGGATTGGGTTTAACCACCTTATTTAACCAGATTATTGGGAACCATGACTAGCTAATCTAGAACTTTTTTCTATACTAACTTAGATTTTGTGAATCATAGGATTGTACATAAACTTTATGAGTGAAAGCTATCATCTTTCAAAAAAAATCACTTTAATATGAAAATGAAGAGAGTATGTCACCAAGATTTCAAATGCTTGTATGAATGAGTGATACCTTGTAAGGAAATTTTAAAATTGAAGTGTTTTATAATGATGAAGGAGGTCGAATAATGTATTTTTTATGCTCGTATCATGATTTTCTTGAGAAATGTTATGCGCCTCACTTTTGCAAGTCAGTAAAGACTTTAATTTATATATCTTGTGTTTCTAATTATAAAGCTAACTAATGAGTGTACGTTAATGTTTTCGAGTATCAAAGACTATAATTCCTTAATTAGGGATACATAAGGGCTCGTAGACTTGTGGTATATGCTAAATGCCATTGTACCCCTACAAAAGTGAAATTAGTTCTTGTTTTATTAAGAGTTATTAGTTGGTTAAGGTTTCATGTTTAATTGCTTGAGGAAGAGCAATGCGTCAAGTGTGGGGAATTTGATAAATCCTTATTTTACGTGTTTTTAGGGCCTACGTTATTTGTAATTTAGCATTTTTATACCAAGTTTTATAGAGAATAATATAAGGTTATCCAATGTTTGATTCATTGTTTCATGGGTGATGATCTCTATAATTATCTAATCGAGGTGATTTCAAAGTTATTTGAAAGATAAATCAAAGGGCTACAACTTTATAGAAGACATAAAACAAAATCAGTCCTGGAATTGTCTTATTTACAGCTAAAAATTTACGAAGCAAGACCAACGTTGGCTTGGAAGTGTAATAGGTGTTAGTTCTCGTAATAAATACTCCAAGGGCATATAAAATTACAAGTTTGATCACCTTAGAATTCTTTTATATAATCCTTACTTATAAATACTCTTATTAGGTTTTTTAAGAGGAGACTAGGGAGGCCAATGAAAACCTCCTTTGCTAGTAAATTTTTAACTTTGGGGTTTCTTTGCATTAAGGAAGGATTTTGAAGCAAAATTGGAGGAGATTGTAATAACTCTTTTAGTTCTTTCTTTTTCTTCTCTCTTTTATGTTAAGATTTTCTTTAGCTTTTTTTCATTATATAAAGTATTTAAACATAGTTAGGGTTAAGGATGTATCCTGGGATGGATTCTTAAATTATTAATACAAGATTTTATCATTATTTGGTTGGATTTATTCTCTTTTGTCTCAATCTTGGATTAATCTTAGTCAATGATTGTCTAAAAGAATAAGAGAAGAAGTACGATTCATGCCTTAAAAGAATAAACACCTTAGATCTAAAGAACAAAGGCTTCATTAATAATAAAAAAAACATTGAATATGCTTAATAAGTTTGATTAAGATGAATTGTGCATCAAGAGGTGGTAGTAACCTAATTAATCCTACTTTTATATCTTAAGAGAGGGCAAGGAATATTAGGTTAGTCGTTATTTCAACTATGATGATCAAGTTTATATGATAAGTTCAAGGAAGTTAAACCTAAATCCCTAGCATTAGTTTTGTTGATTTCTATTCATTAATTATCTTTTTGCATAAATTTAGTAATTTAATAACTTTCCAAAACCTGGTTTATTTTAGTGTTTTTGCTTAGATAGGATTAATATATAGAGCACTATAGTTCCTTTAGGATCAATACTTTGAATTTACTCTAGTTTTATAAACTTGTTATGATTGACTCTATTTGCCTATAGATTTAGTTTATCAATGAAATTCCACATTCAAGATACTAAAGTCAACAAGCAAGTATATTGAGGTGTTTATTAGTTTGAGACAACAAAATTCTCATTATATTTATTTACTGAGAGAAGAGCATTGGAGTTTTGTCCAAAGTTAGCGATGTTTCATATATTACTTCAAAAAAAATTCTAGAACGAAATATCCAACTTCACACATTAGTTTTCCATAATATGTGAAACCAAGCTAGCATTGTCTAAGTTGATCTTTGATTCTAATAAGCTTATTCAAGCAATGGCTAAGTAGATGATAGGGAAATTTGATGCTTATTAGTATATGATTGGTAATATCACAGCAAAAAGTTTTTTGCATTAGACTTGAGGTACAATGTTAAATGCTAATTGTAATAGATTTTTAACATTATTTGAAGAGCATTTTACTTGTATTTGGATCATTGTTATTGAATTTGATACTACTTTATATTTTATTTTTATATCATGTTCTAACTATTTAATAATGAAGGAATAAATTCGGGCAAGTTTGAGTTGACTTAAAGCAATTTTGTGATGATTTTATAGAAAGGACTTAGAGCATGGTATCAATAGGGACCTATGTTAAGCAATATAGGGCAACAGGGAGTTGATAAAGACCCATGTTCAACAATATGAGTCAAATAGAGAACCATGTTTAACCCATGTTCTACGTTGGTTCAATCTATTTCTTTTACTTTTCATGTCATTATTTGGTTGGATTTATTCTCTTTTGTCTCAATCTTGGATTAATCTTAGTCAAGGATTGTCTAAAAGAATAAGAGGAGAAGTATGATTTATGCTTTAAAAGAATAAACACCTTAGATCTAAAGAACAAAGGCTTTAATAATAATAAAAAACATTGAACCAACATAGAACATGGGAACCTACAACTCCCCTAAACTTTTGTCAAACATAGTTCAAACATAGGATCTTGTAGGTTCCTATGTTGGTTCAATCTATGTTTGACAAAATTTTACGGTTTCATGATCAAAAGGAGAGATATACAATAGAAAAAAAGGAGAGAAGTTTGATTAGAACACAAAAAAAGCAATTGGAAGCTGACGAAAAGCATTTAAAATTAAGAATATCTTAGAGAAAAGCAAGAACATTCATCAAAAGCATAAAAAAAATTCAAGATCTACGAGAACTTATTCTTGTTTCTTATGTTCTTTATTGTTAATTCTTGGTCTTTTTTTTTTTGGTTATAAACTAATTGGATATAAAGCTAGATGGGGTGAACCTTAGAGCTATTACTTTGAATTGATTTTTTTATTTAATGAAAGATTCTAGTTTTCTAATAATTGTTTATGTTTACTTATTATGTTGAACTGAAGTATCAAACACAAAAGGTTTAATTTTGAATTTATATATAGGACCGAATTAGAGAAGATCTTATATATATAGGTAGATCACAATATAAATAATGACGGTTTAATGGAACCTAAATATAAGATCACATAATACTTTTGAGTTAAGAGTGAAGTCTAATACAGGAACTTATGGAAGGAATTAATGCACTCTTTGGGAGTTTTGATTTAAGAGAGTTTTTTTTATCAAAATACTTAAGGATGTGGATTGTATACCTTAATAGAGTGTACAATTGTAGCTTTAGAATTCTTATCAGTCTAAATAACCAAAGTTAATTATCGAATCAAAATAAATTCAAGCATAAAACAGCTATAAGGGGACTTTCATTTGGAACTTTTTTATCAACTAATTGTTTGTTCTTAATTATAACTTTGATTGGTGATTCTTAATTGCTATCTTACATTAGTTAATTATTTTCTTAAAAGTCAATCATTCATTTTGTCATATTGGATAATGGAAAGATGATCAGTACTAGTGGATAATATGGTCTTTGTATGATCAATCATTGACTCACTAAACTATACTATAGGAAACGATTAGTATCTTTTCCTTAATGATTTTCCTTTAGTATTGTTTTATGTTTCATATAAGATTAAGGGAGTGAACATTTTTAATTAAAAGTTGTATAATTAGGCTAAAGAACATTGATATTATTAAACACTTTTGATATGATTTGTTTAACAATTATTAATTAAAAGCAGGCAAAGAGCTGGATCATAGTAGTTTAGTATCAACTTCTTCCTTTAGCCTTTGTTTGGATGCTTAGTTACACAAGGGAAAGGAAAGGAAAGGAAATCTTGCATTTCCCCACCAATTTGGTGGGAAAGGGAGAGAAATTACAAGATATGAATAAAAATGGCCCAAATTCATAAAGCATTTTGAAATCAATAAAGCATTTTGAAATCAATACGTCAAAATTCATAAAGCATCATTATCAAACACAATTGGAAGTCTTGGTTATAAGAAATTCATAAAGCATTTTGAAATCAATACGTCAAAATTTGAATGTAAAACTTTTGACATATGGATTTCAATACTGTTTTTAGTATTTGGTTAGCTTTTAAAAATTGTAACAGAAAAAATATGTTTAGTTATATTTCTACTTTAATTTTTAATTTTTCGTGATTTTATGAACTAAATGGTAATTTTCTTTTCTATTTAATTATTTATTTATATCTAAGATTACATGCCAATTTATTAAATAAAACATATATTTAATTGTAGTATTTATTTAATATAATATTTAGATAATTATTACTTAATATTTTAATATATTAAAAACTTCCATAATGAAGCTAATACACTAACAACACAAATATGATTTTTCAACTAAATTTCAGTCAAAGCTGACAATATTTTTAATTGTAGTAGTCCATACTGCAGGATCCCTAAATAAATGAAAATAAATCATACATGAGTGCCGAATGACAAACTAATATGGTATAAAAGCATATTCCAACAACAAAATAAAAGTTATTATCCCAGTTTCGTTGTAAAATTATTCACATTAAAAGCAAGCTTAACAACAAAAGTACACTGTCTAGACTAAACATAGATAACATCACTCAAAACTGACATGTTTTAATACGCAACTCTCCCAACTACTTGGGAACATTAAAGGCACAATCTTTTCTCAAACATCATTATTCAATCTTCAGGTTTTATAAACAAACATCATTCTTCATCATTATCACTAATGGTTGTTACCATATCAGCCGCCACCACCAGAACCGTATTTCTTGCCAAAGACAATCAGTTGAAGCTTGTCATAACCGGCCAGCACTCCAGCACCAGCCACAGCCCGCAGTATGTTTGCACCAGCACCCTTAAAAAGTGACTTAGCACCTTCATTCTTGATGATCTGAGAAAATGCAGCCATGGAGCTCTTGTACTTCACAGCTTCTCCTGAGGTCATCATCATCCTTCTGCGCACTGTGTCAATGGGGTAAGATGCCAAACCAGCACCAATTGTGATACCCCATCCCAGGAAGAAACTAGCCAGGAAACTATCCTGCAAACCATTGTAGACAAGAGAACATGCTTCAAAACAGTGAAACAAAAGCTGGCCTAGTCGAGCACATGTAAATAGCAGTTTGACTCCAATTATCTAAAGAATTTACACAGTTCAATAGGCCAAGCACCCAATATCGGGTCAAATACTTCTTCATCCACAACTAGTTATGTATACTACCATATAACATGTGTCATATGATATTTTTCAGCTTTACCACGTGAATAACAGAACTAAACAGAACGTGTATAAAGGTAAACTTCAAATATAATAAACACAAGCACATACCTGTAAACCCTCAACCAAAACCACAGGTTTCAGGGAATCATACATTCCAAAGTAAAGGCCCCGATATACAATAATTCCAACACAAGAAATGTTGAATCCGCGATAAAGTCCAACAACACCATCTGACTGGATGGTTTTTCTGTAAACATCAACAAGGCCATTAAATTGCCTCTCACCACCCTTTTTAGCAGCCTTTGCATCATTAGCCAAACGTGTTCTGGCATAATCCAATGAATAAACAAAAAGAAGGGATGAAGCACCAGCAAGTCCACCTGATGCTAAGTTCCCACCAAACCATTTCCAGTAGCCATCCTTGTCTTTCTTGAAGTTAAACATCCTCTTGAAGTAATCTTTGAATGCAAAGTTGAGCGCCTGATACATTCCCAAAGACATCAAGGAATTGATGGACAATCATTTGCAAGAAAACAGAACGGACTACTGGCGCATAACTAGTTTGTCGAGAACAAAGCCTAGAAACAATCAACTCGCCATTACTTCTACCTTTAACAAAACATAGAGGTAAGAGAGTCTCCTCGAAGAGTAGCAAGGAGTAGCAAGCTTTTCATTCAAATTGTAGTGTGAAAAAAGATGGCAACATTTGAAAGCTATTTATATATTATCAACATCCAAAAACAGCAACATAAATCCAAAAACTAAACTAACCTGGGTGGGAAAATATCTGATAACATTTGCAGTATTGCCTCTCCAAAGAGCAATTACACCCTCATCCTTGATGGTCCTAGCAAAGCAGTCAGATATACCTTTGTATGGTTCAGATAGCCGACCAGCTTTGATCATCTCATCTTGATTTTGAATCAAGAGTTTAACACGCTCAATTGGGGCAGCAGCTGTCTTGGAAACAGCAGCTGAGACTCCTCCCATAAGGAAGTCCAGCATAAAGTTGCCTTTACCTTTCTCAGCTGGTGCTTGCACCAATATTGGCGAGAGAGATGACATAAGTAGCAAGCCATTTCCCTGACATGCAGGGCTGAAAGGGCTTTTAATATCATTAGCATATTGCTCAGTCATACAATAATTTCTGGCATGAAAACTGGGAGATAGCTTGGAAAATAAAGAAGAATGATGGCCATGAATCTTCTGCAACACTGATGGATGCCATGGTCCATCTTCCATTTTGCAAATTAGGATGGCTACCTTAAGAAAAAGAAATCATGAGTAAAATAAACACCATTTCATGGCAAGTGAATGTCAGAAAATCAAATGCAGCAAAATGTAGCAGATAATTTTTCAATACTAAACGTGTGTACATGGCACTCAAAAATAAAATTATCTCCAACCTAACCGTCTGAAAAAGAATCACTCAGCGCAGCAAATAAGATGAGAAACCTTGATAACTCTATTATTGTCAAAAAATAATATTGTGTTGACACAAGCTCAAGCTAGCATATTTGATAAATCGAAAACTAAAATAATGCATAAACTAACAAAATAAACACTCATATCAACAAGAGGTACACTGAATTAAGATCAATTCCTAAACGGCAATAATTTGTAAAATTTGAAGGGAAATGCGGTGACGAAAATGGCAAGTTATACGCAACTGAAAATCCTTATACTCGGCCCGCACTTTTACTCATCAAGGTCTCTTTGGGCCATTATCACATGTTCATTACACCTATATCTTTCAAAGCAACAAATTCAATAAAAATTCCATTTCAAAGCTCACATGAAACACACGTTTGAAATAAGATCTATATCAACGATAACGAGCAAGCAGATGTACATGGAAAAAATAAATTAACAATACAAACAAAAATATCAAAACTACAATATCTTAGGTCAAAGCCAAGTGATTCACACAATCCGAAAGCCAAAAACAAAGTAATCACAAACATTTTTTCGCGAACAAAAACTGGAAGCTTAGATTAAACGAAGCGCTACAACATCTAGCAGAAATGTAAGAAAGCGATTGCAAAAAGAGGAGCGAACCTCAGGCACCTCCTGATTGTGAGGAGGAAGTGAAGAGCTGTGCTTATATTATAGATGACTGTAGATGACTAGGGTTATGTTTCTGTTTCGAAATGACCATTTAAACCTTCTAATCCCAATTTTCGATTTCTAAAAACGGGCTTCTTGACTTCCATTGCGGTCAGGGCAGAGTTTTGAGGCTGCTCAAATGTAGGTTGAGTGGAGGGTTCAGTTGACCTCCTCCAGACCCACCTGCCTTGTCTTTTCCTATTTAGTTTCTCTTTTTTTTTGTTTTTTTGAGGGACTATTTAGTTTCTCATTATGTTCACAAAAAATATAACTTATAATCTTAAATTATATTTAACACTAGAAAAATAAGTTCTTTTAATTTATTATTAATTTTTAATTAAAAATTTGTATTTATAAATCAAGACTAGGGTTTAATGTTGTATCATAATAACCGAGACTAACCTTTCTATATAGGATTTTATTATATAATTCAATCATTTTATCGTATAATATATTGATTATATATTAAATGTGAATTTAATTTTTCTTTTTTTTGATCCTAGACCAGGAAATCCAGCGGACTCAGTGACTTATTTGCTCGCTGGTTTGTAGGCACCTCATAAGGTGGAACAGCTGACCCAAGGATTTAAGGCTGCTCCATACCTAAAATTAAGGATCGAACTTCTAATCTTTAGTTAAAAATAGATGAGTCTCTTCCACTCAACCACACTCCTTGGGTTTAATTTTTTCTTTAATTAAGTCCAATCATTAGTAATTGATTATTTCAATGACACTGAGAACTATTTTCAACGAGGCGTTCTATCTTAACCAATGATATCTTAAATCAATATTGATTAAGGATAATGGAACATTCTAATTAATTACTTTAGGATAATGAATCATTTATTTTTCATTCAATCAGCTATATCTATAATATATCTAATGATTACCAAAATATGCCTTAAATAGTAAAAAAAACATATCAATTTTTACATACGACACGTTCATGATCCTAAGTTAAATGGTCACTTATACGATAATTACAATCACATCTTTCATGACATAAAAGTAATGCTCTAGTGATGTTCTAGCATATGGTTTTAATTTAAGCAAAGCATATTGTTATTAATGAATTAATTTTGGTAATATTAGTAACTCGATTATAATATAATCAAATAATATGTGAAAAATAGGCTCAATAAAAGGACAAAGTGAGTAAATGAGCCACTTTAATCATTTGGAAAATCAAAAGATGAATAAAATTAGCAAAGTGGACCATATATGTAACTCAAATGAGATTCACGACACTTCAAGTAAAGATCAAGTAAAGATGATAACAATCAAGTACTTCACTTATAATTCAACCAATGTAAATTTCTTGTAGAATTGTTTATTATTAATGTTTAGGAGCTCAATTATTGCATGATCATTTATATTTAGGACAAAATGCATGAACCTTTGTCATAATTTAGAGAAATTTTGAAAGATTTTAAAGAAAACCTCTCGATCATCGAACATTTTTTAAGAAAATTCTTAGATGATTTTGATTCAAGTTTTTTAAAAAGGAGTGTTTTTAATCTTTAGAAATACTTTATAGTTGAAGATTTCAACTTGTTTTTCTATATGATATCAATTAGTCAATTGATATCAATTAATCAATAAGATGATTAAAATTTGACAAAATGGGTGAATTATGAGTTTGGAACGTTAGCTAGACATTGGGCTAGCTGATGTGCTAACCACTATACCAAAAAATGTGGACTCAATTAGCCAAAGGAAATTAGTTAGTTAAGTGGTGATGTCTTTCAAAACTAGACAAAACGGGTGACATTTAGGGTCTTTGGCTAGCCAAATGTAGTAGATGATCTAACCAAGTGAGTCTAGAAGTTATAATAGCTAGTTTATGTGCATAACAAACATTTGAAGTGGTTTTGGGTATAAATAGATCATAATCGAGTTATAAAAGAACCTTTGGCATGTTAGGGAGTTACTAAGAGCCTTAAGAGGGTAGAGGGAGCATTTAGGTGCATGTGTGCACTGCATAACATTTATTGATCCCTAATTCATTAGTGTGAGCAAGAAAGGGACTTTTTAGTTATGTAAGATTACGTTTGTGTAGCAATTGAAGAGAATTAATGGGATACACATTTTTAGGTATTAGACTGAATTATTTCTTGGTCAATTTTGGATGGCAACAATTAAAAAGGAGGAAAATTAAAAGTGTACACGGCAATTATTTTTTGCCGACTTAGTAAGTGGAGGTAGGCAAATTGACTTTGCCTAATTGGTGGACAAGTTGGCCTTTTGCCAACTTGAGAATTGTACTGTAACTAGGGTTGGGTGTGAGAGGCAGAACACGACACTAAGAAGGAAAAGAAAGAATAGAAAAAAAGAAAATGTTGTGGCTTTTTTTTGTAGTTGTGTGTAAGCCATCAACGTGAAGAAAAATTGAGTAGTTTTGTTGTAAGTAGTTTTTGAGGTTTACACACCTCAAAGGTTTGTGTGTATATTTTTCCTTGTGAGGTTTTGTACTAATGTTTTCATATTAGTGGAAGTATTAGAAGTCCGTGAACGTAGGCAAGATTAAGGCCGAATTACGTTAAATTCTTGTGTCTTGTTTTCTTTTGTTCAAGAATTTTTTGCAGTATTTCCAACACACATTGTCAAAGTACTTTTTGATCTTCAACAAAAGTTACAAATGGTTTTCAATTTACTTGTTCAAAAAAGAACTGAAAGAATTCTTCTGGACAAAGTACTAAATAGGATATATGATTGGTCTTATAATTGTGGTTATATAGATGCCTTCTTTCACTATGGATCTTCTTTTTTATTAATATATGGTACCAAACATGACCATAGCTTAGGCAGTATTGCTCTGCGATTTTTTTTAGCGCCATACAATCACTCTGCAAGCTATATTCTAGGTCATGCCTCTTGCTCAATGTTCTGAATACCATACCGGACTTGGTATCGGATTGGGCTTTGGAACGGAACTGTACCGGTACCGGTCGGTACCGATACCGTTTCGGGATATTATAAAATAGTCCCTAAACTTTTTAA
>JAOSBP010000009.1:3067860-3081156 GCA_027563825.1 Erythroxylum mucronatum
CCGGAAAATGTCATGACTGCATGCCAATTTCGTAATTTGTACTCATGTCTTCTAACCCCTAATTTGGGGCGTTACAGAATATACACGTTTTGTATGAATAATTGCGAAATATGTGATTTGTGTTTATGAATCCAATGAAATCATCAATGATGGTTCACTCATTGAGTTCACAAAACTCATAAAAAATTTCAACATGGCTTACAAGTTCAGAGGAGTTATCCAATTAGACCAATTGGAGTTCAGTTACTGCAAATGAGCATGAGTTAGGGGTCGGGATCAGTTTGCACCTGCATATGTCTTCAGTTATTGTATTTTTGTATTATATTATGCAAGAATTATATTAAGTGTATGTGATTGATTTGGTAATGAAATGACTTTATCATTTCAATGTTTTGTATCTGAAATGGGCGCAAGTGACTATTGAATACTAATGTTTGTTATAATTGTAACACGTGAATGGAAATGTTTTTAAGTGAAGTGGGCTTGATTAGATTAATGATTTTCGCATACGTGTACATTGTTTTAAAGAAACAAAAGTTTTGTAATGAATTTTGACTGAATGATTGTTCTAGCATGCCACCCTTACGAGGTACTACTCAGATATCGCCCAAGATGTCGGGTACATGTCTTGCGAGAGTGGGGTGCTACATTTTGGTATCAGAGCCCAGATTTAGTATCTTACATGGGCATTTTTTGACATATATGTCAAGTTACATGCATTTCAGTTATGTCATAGCAGGTAGTAGGAACTAATCTCTAGTCTGAGTTGCATTTATATGAGTCACATATATGAGCATTTGTTAAGTGTTTGAATTGATGGAAGTAGTGAAAAGAATGATGATTTGTCTGAATGTGAGAAAATGAAAGTTTGTGGATATTTAGAAATGGGAAATAGTATATGGTTAGATATGATAAATAATGAAGTAATGTATTTGTATTGGTGGATGTCTTATGATATATGATATCAATATTGTACTATGGTAATATATCCCTGAATCTGATATAGATGTGAATACATTGTCATGGATTGATTAAGGAAAGTAATGATATCAAGATGAAGGATGAGATTTGATGTCTACAAGCCAAGTTGAAAGAAAATAAAATTTTCTATGACTATGAGGGGACAAACTTGGACTTGAAATGATTGTCGGATAAATGTGATAAGAGTTATGATTCACTATAAGAATATGTTAGTGGAATTGCGATTGGAATTTTAGGATGATTATGTATCTATAATATTGAATTGATAGTGAAGTATGACAATATACTGGTAATTAGAAGAAGGGATAAAGATGGTGAGAATTGTAAAAGTTGTCACGTTAAGTTAATTTGTTATTTTGTGAGCACATATTTAATAATGGGATCACCTTGATAAGTGTGAAAATCAAGCACATAAGAATTATATATGTGGAAATGATATAGGAAGCAATCTATGATATATGAATATTTGTTAGTCATAGTTCCCATAATTCAAATTCTAAGATAAATTAGAGTAATGAATGAAAGTGCTTATAGTGATCGATCGGGGATAGATTGAGAGTGTTAAAGATGTTATTGTGTGTGATGAATTTGAGGAAAAAAGAAGAAGGGCATGATTGTGACATAGTTCCCACGACCGAGGTCAGGCATAAAAAGGGAAGTGTTTTCCTAAATCAAATGAGATTAAGGTATCCTGAGCATAAGTTATTTCATTGATTTGTTGTTCTCAAATCTATCCTAGCACTTTTAATCATGGGTTAATAATTAACTCGAGTTTTCCCTTAGGTTTTGTTTAATCATTATACGGTCACTAATTAAACCTAACCACCGAATAATCTAGGATACGATCTTTAGATTTAAATAGGTAGTAGCATTACGAATTAGGAAAACCAATTAATCAATGCAACAACGACATATGATGTGTCATTTAACCTAGGTCATGTTATCCCTAATGATTAAGAATCATTAGTCACTACACATGAATTTCAATATAACAATTACAGATTATATCAAAATTTTAGCAATGGGTTTACAATTAAATGATTCAGTGAATGCATTAAAATCATCCTTTCCCAAAACTCAATGGGTTTATATACAAATAACCGAACAATAACAAAAATATGATTATCCATACACAAAACCCAAATCAATTAACCTAAGATAACATAATCAATTCCTAATAAGAGAAAGAAACAACAAAAACAGTAAAATACAATTAACCCAGGTCATTGGCATTGATGTCACCTCTAAACTGACGTCAGGACATTACCCTTCCATGGGTCTCTCCAAAAAAAATGTTTCAGCCCCCATTGATAACCCTACAGAAGACCCTAGCTGCTTTATCTTTGTTTTTGCAGCAAGCTCTCTTTTTTTCTCTTCTCACGCTACTCACTCTTTTCCTCACTATTCACTCATTTGACAAATAAAACATATATCCACCTTACTGTTCACGCAACTTAAAAACCCTTTAGCCTTTGTCTGTGAAACGCAACTCTTATCTGTGTTTAACACAGTTGTCTGCATTACGCAGATGTCATCTTCGTGAAACGCAGACTGCATTTTGCTTTAACCTCCAACTGTTGCGCTACATTTTATCTCCTGCCTTGTCCTCCTGCATTGCGTTTTCTTCATCTTGCACTGTCGTTTTTGTCTCTTTTTCTAGTTGTCCATATTCATTCACTATTCTTTGCTCTTTCTTTTCTTCTTTTAATTTTCTTCTTGTCTTTTAATTTTCTTCTTCTTACTCCATAAGGACAAGTAAAAATTAATCTTCAGAAAATGGCCAAAATATAGAGCTTTTGACTCACTTTAATTTCTTTGCTTCCAAATTGTACCTAAAATCATATATGAATTAAAATAGGTATCTTAAGCATTTTTGTATCATTGATCGCTAAGTGGAAATGATTAAATATATCAACAATTAAACATATATCAAAAGGCTCAAACTCTCACTGGCTTGTGTCTACTACTAGTCACTACTCTTCTAAAGACAATGCATATTGACCAATCATAAGAGTAAAAAGTATATGCTAAAGTTGTCATGGATTCTTTTAGCCAATTCACTCTCTAATCATTACTATATAGTCTTAGAAGAAATAGAAAAAGAGAAAATGTTTATTTGTTTGTTTGATTCTCTCTCTATTTGATTGAAAACTTAAAAACACATAAAAATCAACAGACTTAAAAGCATACATGCATATAAGAAACAAATGTGAAAATATAATGAAAAAAATAAACATCCCTTGGTTTGCATCCCAAGAAGCGCCTTTGTTTATTGTTACGGGCTTGACTCCTTTTTCTCCTCATCACGTGACAAAATTATGATCTTTAGGTGTCACATGCACTTCCTCCACTTGAGGTTCATTAGTATAAGGCCTAAGTTGATTATTCACATACATTGGCTTCCCTATCTTCAAAATTCTAATCTTTACTGAGACCATGCACTTTGGAAATATATCAAATGTCTCTTTAACTTTTTCTTCTTCTTTTAATTTCTCCAATCTGCTATGTAAAGGTGAAGAATTAGTCTTAAAATAATTATGGACTCAA
Organism: Erythroxylum mucronatum; assembly: GCA_027563825.1. Classification (NCBI taxonomy): domain Eukaryota; kingdom Viridiplantae; phylum Streptophyta; class Magnoliopsida; order Malpighiales; family Erythroxylaceae; genus Erythroxylum; species Erythroxylum mucronatum. The sequence continues at coordinate 3,071,389 of JAOSBP010000009.1, forward strand.
TACTCACCATTGAGCTGAATGATGTATCATTTTCTGCTTCGAGATCCTTCTCCACTTCTTCTTCTCACCAGCAATTCCTTGAGTAGTCTTCTCAGGATTCTCAAGCTCCTCTTCACTCTGTAAGGTCTCTAAACTAACGTCCTTTGGGTAAACCTCAGGTTGAGATATTTGCATCTATTTGTTTTTTATGCTAGGTGGTTGAAAGTTTTTACCAGCTGAACCACCTATTGGAATTGCATTTCTTCCAACTAAAATTGCAAAGTATTAATAGCATAAATTTTAACTAATTCTTCTAGTGATGTACCTGAGTTTTATTGCCTCTCTAAGTCTTGGAAGCTAGACCTTGTATCCTACCAAAATTGCCCTTCATTTTGTTGGAATTGTAGATTATTCTGTTGAATTTGAATATTGTTAGCAACTATAACATTAAGTAATTCTTCCAACTATGGACTTGAGTCGTAATAAGAAACTTATGATTTATACATAAACTATTGTGCATCCTGCAAACTATCAAGGAAGTAAGTTTGCTAGTTATCCCATCCATAACTAAAGTTAGTATGATCATTCCAATTTGAGCCATAAGATTGGGTATATGAGTTATAAAAGAAACTACTTCCTTCAATGTATATTTTTTTAATTTTTTCTACACACAAACACTAAAAAAAAGTGAAAAGATCAAATATGTACAAAATACCAATTAAAATTAAGAATAAAAACTAAAGTAGCCTACCCTTCGACAACGGATGTAGCGTGTCGTAACACTACTCAAAATAACTAGACCTACAATTATAGCAATGGTGAGTCTAGGTCGATCCCACAGAGAGTGTTCAGTTATCTTTTGTTATGAAAAGAATTGGTGTTTAGGTTATAAGGGGGGTTTTGGCTTCGTTTTCAAATAAGAAAATAAAATGAAACTAAACTAATGAAAATAAATTAAAGAAAGCATTTAAAAGTGATGAATTTGTTAGGGGCCCCATCATTGTTTCAATCTCGGCCTACACACAATTAAACATATTTCATTAAATTATTGTTCTCATACCTCTCCTAGAAACTATTAATCGTAGGTTAGCAATAAGGTCTATTAATCTAGGTTATCCCTTAGGTGATGTTTAATTAACAAGCTAATTAAAAAGAGCTTGTAAGAGGAGCTTGTTAATTAAACCTAGCTATTAAACAAGCTCTCTAGATTTAATTGGACAGTCACATTACGAGTTAGGAAAATAGATTAATTAAGGTAACGACCACTCAAGCTCAGGTCATTTAACCTAGGCTATGCTATTCCTAATGATTCAAAGCCATTAGTAGCTACAAACGAATCTCAACATAATAATTACGAATTATATTAAAGATTCTAGCAATGGGTTCTTTCATAAAAACAATCAAATAGAGCATTCAATCATTCTTACACAACTCCTAAACATTAAACATAGGATAATATAATCAATTCCTAAGAGAAAGAACAACAAAAAATGAGAGAAATGCTTAATCAGATTCTTCGGTGTCAATATCGCCTCTGAACTGGGTTAAGAAAGCCTAGCCCTCCATAGGTCTCCAAAGGATGTAAATTTTGCCCCTCTGTCAACTCCAGAAACCCCTAGAATGGTTCCTTAAACCTTCCATACCTTTTGTCGTTATAAAATGTTATATTTATAGTGAAAATAGGATAGCTGTTAGCAGTCATAAGCGTGACTTAAAGTGTCACCACCGTGAATGGCCTCATGGAGACTCACAATTGTGACACTTCCTTGCATGGGTATGCAAAGAGTGTCAAGCTCATGACAACCTGTGTCATGGGCGTGAGATATATTGCATGGCTATGAGTGATGATTAATGAGTCGCGGCCATGACAAATTAAATCATGGTCGTGGCTTGCAATACACCATATGTGCTTCATTTTCTTGTCTCTTCTTTTCTTTTAATCCTTCTTCTTCTAGCTCCAAAAAGACAAGTGAGAGTGAATCTTAACAAGATGGCTTAAATGTTGTGCTTTCAACTCACTTTAGCTCCTTCACTTCCAAATTGTACCTAAAACCAAATATGAACTAAAGTGAATGTTTTAAGCATTTAATACCATTAAACACTAAGTGTTATGGAATAAATGTATAATCAATTAAGCACATATCTATGGAATCCTTTTGGAGTAAAATACCTATCTTTCCACTCGTCAGTACTTGAGCTATTGTTTGATGGGGTAAGAAGGGTTTGGAAATAACCTTACTTATGGCAAATGGCACCATTTTGTTTAAATTTGCATCTGATAGTAACTTGTTTGAGATTATGGAACTGGAACCTTGGCATATAGAGGGCCAACCAATGTTTATTCAAAAGTGGAAACCAATGATAGCATTTGATAAAGAGGGTGTGGAAGTGTTTCCTATATGCGTTCAATTTCATAACTTGCCTCTTAAATTGTGGACGGTGGAAGGGCTAAGTTTTTTAGCCAACTCTCTACGTAAGTCATTGTGTATGGATGCTCAAACATTGAATATAGAGAGAATTGGATATGCTAGGATTTGTGTCTAGATTAAGAGAAATGCAGATCTGTTAGAATCACTATCTATTATAAAACTTTGGGAAGTAGGGGAGTTGGTAAAATTTCAAGTTAAATTTTCCTATCCATAGAAGCCTCATACCACAATAAAAAAGTAGATACCAACAGACAAAACATATAAAACTTATTGGTAGGAGTAGATCTTAGGGTTAGAATCCAAGTCAGTTGATCTTAGTAGGACTGAAGAAACATTACAGGTAGCCAATGAGTTGAATATGATCACTAAAGTCCAGAATAATTCAACTAAATTTAGCATCGATCATGAGGAAGGGAGGATGTAGGTAGCTTTTGAAACTATAACTTAGAAATAGATAGAAGCTGATCTAGAGTTAGAAAATAATGTATTAGTTAAAGTTGCTAAAAGTGTGCATAAGATATAACCAGATGATCCAAGCAATCTGATCATGCTACAGGTAGAGAAGACCAACATAGATGGATGTACATATGTTTCTTAAGTGACTCCCACTACTTCCAAAAGAAGGTCTACTAGGCAAAATGCAAAACAAAAGGGGTCTCCCCTTAGATGACAATATTGGTATGGATTACAAAAGGGGTAAATGACCCTCTTAAAAAATACATGGTGAGAGACCTGTAAACTGATCGAAAACCTTTTTTGATCGGACTTTTATAGACAAAAATATAAAGCCCCACTCATTCAGTCTGGGCTATCTTTTTTGGGTGGTCAATGGAAAACAATTACAAATCATACATATCATTATAATGGATGTATCATTTGTCTAAACAACTCAAATTACATTGTGGTAACAACTAGCAATATGAGTGATTAGTTCTTACATCATTATTAGATGAGAGATAATTCTCTTCCTTTCGAAATCACACTAATATATGCCTCCAACTTTGCATTCCAGAGGGAGAGACTATAGCCTGACTTACATGTTTTCCATTCAGTTATACAAAACCCATGGTTAGCAGTTGGAGATTTCAATTGTTCCTTGAATTCCAGTCAAATAGAAGGTGGTGCGAGATACAATATGGGAGTTAGAAAAGAACTTATGCAGTTGTTCCAACATGTGGATTTGCTAGACCTAAAGGCAACTGGAATATAAATGAATCATATAAGGATTAGTTACCAATTACCAATTTCTCATAAATTTAATTATCTATACTATTAAACATGATTGATTAAAAGAAAGTGAATGAACAATTAAAACTCCAAATTGAAACAATGAGCAAGTATAAAACAATCTATGCATAAATTAGATCTAAATAAAATATTCCTTTTTAATTTACTAAGTTTTGACTTCACTTTGGTTTAATAAATAAGTCTAATTCCTTAGACCAGTAAGAGTTCCTAAGTTATAATTATGCTCTCTCTTAAGCAACATAATCCCTATTCTTAAATCCAATTAACTAAAATCTATTTTTAATCAAGATAATCTAATAGTTCATTAATCTACTTTATGAATTCTTATGATAGGTGTTACCTTAACCTAGAAGGATCATGCAATTCTCTCTTAAATAACCCACTCAAACCTCCTCGTTCATATTGTAATCTAACCATACAAATTATCTCTCAATCAATATTTGAATTTAATTGTTGAATATTTAACTTTTGTTCCTTCAATTCAAAACAATATAAAAAAAACATGAACAATTCTCAAGAAACTATGAATCTAGTTAAACTAAAATGTCAATTCAAATCATCAAATTCTAGGATCCATCCTACCTTGAAATTTACCATGCTAGTTTATGAATAAATAAGAAAGAACAACATAAAAACAAGGAAGAATAGAAGATAAAGGGAACATCTTCATAAATCTTTAATCTTTAATTTCTTATTGATTTGTGTTTGAATTCTTATCCCTATTTTAAGATCAACTTTCCTATTGACCTTTACCTATTTTAATTGGCTCTTAATTGAATCCTTTTTCTTTAAAACTCACTTATACCTAAAAAGTGATAAATGATTAATTAACTATATTTTTATACACATATTCAGCCCACAGGTGTTTCATAATATGTGTAATCAGATTCTCGATAAAGATACTATTTTAAGTCTTTGAGTATCGCTGTTATTATACATTTGTGCTGATCTTTGCATTGTTATTTTGTAGTCACCTTTTCAGTCAATAACAACAATGTCACCATTAAAACCCTAACTAGTTTTAATTTTAAGTAGTGGAAGAAGGATGTAGAGTTTGCCTTTTGGAGATGGCGGATATCAACATGACCATGCTAATGGATAAACCATCTAGACTCACGTCCATCAACTCAGAAGCTGATAAGCATCCTTGTAACCTAGGAGCAGTCAAACAGGATGTGATATTTGACCATTAAGAGGTCAATCCCAGATCATCCACTAAGTGGACTACCGGACACTAACATAGAAAAGGAGTTTTTTTGATAATGTTTCCCAGAGGTACAAGGTCTCATCCAATGCTAAGATAAGTACCTTGTGTAAATAATTATTCTCTATAAGTTATACTAGAGAAGGGGGAGTAAGGGACTACATCATCAGGATGGTCCACCTCTAGAGCAAGCTAAAGGAACTAAAGACTCTAATTCAGAGTTTGGTATGCTAATCACTTCTTATATTTCCCAGGATGAGACTTGGGATATCAATGCCTTGATTTCCCGATGTGTTGTAGAGGGGTAGAAACTGAAGAATACTCATATTGCTTTCTTTTTTTTGCAGCCAAAAGGACAGGGAAAGGCAAGCCCCAAAAGTTCAAAGGTAGGAAGTCCAAACTCTCTCTACATTTACAAACCGGTCAGTTTAGTATTGAAAAGGTTCCATGAGATTTAAAGAATATAAAGTGCTTCTTCTGTAAGAAGAAGGGTATAGAAATATAAAGTCTGGAAAGTAAAATAGGAACTATAAGGTAACTCCTTGGCTTATATGTTTCATAAATCCAATATTGCTATAGCCACATCCAGTTCTTGGTGGCTAGATAGTGGAGCATCTAATCATGTTGCTTCCATAATACAGGGGTTCAAATCTAGGAGAAAGCCAACTAAAGAGGAGGAGAAACTGATGGTTAGCAATAATGAAGAAGTTAGCATTTTGCATGTAGGGGATGTATGTTTAAACCTCAATACGAGTTTGTAATTGTATTAAACGACACATTTTATATATTATCTTTTAGACAGAATCTGATCTTTGTATTAGTGTTAGACAAATAATGTTATCATTTTTGTCATTAATACTTCAGTTGTAATTTTTTCTTTCAATGCAAAATATATTGGAACCGCCTTCTTATTATATGGACTATATAAAATGTGTCTTACCCCTCATAAAACGTATTCTTATTCATATATTACTAAACCTATTACTCGAAAGAGATCTCTGATAAAGCAAACATCATACATGATGTGGCATAAATTCTTAAGCCATATTTCTAGATATAGAGTTGAGAAATTGATATAGGAAAACATTCTCCCAACTTTAGATTTTGATGATATGGAAACTTGTGTTGACTATTGTAGAGGTAAGTTGAACAAAATAAAGAAAAAAACCTAAGCTTCTGGTTTAATGGACCTTATATTACGAATATCAGCAGACTCTATATAGCTACGTTATGCAATTCTAGATATTTTCTAACATTTATTGATGATTACTCCCATTACAGTTATGTGTTCTTACTTAAGTAAAAGTATGAAGTTCTTGATAAATTCAAGATCTTTAAGACTAAAAGTTGAGAACCAAATAGGAAAATCCATTAAGATTGTCAAATATAACCATAGAGGAGAGTATTGTGGCAAACATGGTGTTTCAGGACAAGAAAAGGGTTTGTTTTCTATATATGTGGAATCAGTTGGAATAGCGACTTAGGTCACTATGATGGGTAATCTTGAGCAAAATGGTGTAGCCGAAAGGCACCCTAAAGGATATGATGAGGTCAATAAAGAGCAGGACTAACCTACCTTTGGGGTGAAGCCATAAAGACGACATTGTATATATTGAACAGATTCCCGAGTAAGTCAGTGCCAAAGATGCATTTTGAGATCTGGAAAGGGTAGAAGCCTAGCCTTTCACACATTTGTGTATGGGACTGCCCTACTAAATTACGTTTGTATAATCCTTATGAAAGCAAATGTACACTTGTTCTACTCATTGCTACTTAGTTGGATATCTCGACCATTTTAAAGGCTACAAATTTTATTTTAGAGAAGGGGGCTAGAATAGTTGAACCACAATAACTAAGTTTCTGGAATATGATGCTTGTGATGAGGGTGGCCCCTCTCACCCTTTAGACGATAATAGGACGGATACTACTATGCCTGTATAAGAATAGAAACCCATACATGAACAGATAAAGGTTCCTAGGGCACAAGAACCAATGCATTTGCAAAGATTCACTAGAATGCGGCTACCTACTATCCCATCTGATTACATGGTCTATTTAGGTAAACAAGCCTATGATATTAGACACATTGTGCATCCAGTTACTCTTATAGAAGTTTTTATTGGATCCCATTCAGATTTGTGGTAGGATGCCATAAAAGACGAGCTGCAATCCATTAAGCATAACAAGGTATGAGAGCTAGTTGATTTGCATCAATATTGTAAACCCTTATATTGTAAATGGTTATTTAAGACCAAGAAGGACATTCAGGGTAAAGTTGAGCGGTTTAAGGTTTTAATGTTACCTTCTCTCCCATATCCTCTAAGGATGCATTCAGAGTGATTATGACAATAGTAACTCATTATAATATGAAGCTACATCAGATGGATGTCAAGATCACTTTCCTAAATAGGGACCTTTATGAAAAGGTCTATATGGATCAACCTGAAGGATTTCAAGATCAAGGAGATACTGACATGGTTTGCAAATTAAGAAAATCAATATACAGTTTGAAACGAGCTTGCAGACAGTGGTATCTATAGTTTGATGAGGTTTTAACCTCTTTTGGCTTCGTGGACAACAAAGTTAAAAGAAGCTTGTCTTACAAGATTAGGGGGAGCAAAGTTATCTTCCTATTGTTGTATGCAGATGATATCTTTCTCACATCTAATTACTTGACCATATTACATGATGTTAAGCAACTTTTGGCCAAGCATTTTGACATGAAGGATCTTGGTGAAGCATCTTTTGTCCTAGGTATTCAGATTCATCGAGACAGATCTCAACACTTTTTAGACCTCTCACAGAGTACATACATTGAGCATGTGTTACAAATTTTTAATATGGATACTTGTAAACTTGTCGTAGCACCTATCTATTATTGTGAGAGATTATCTTTGGCACAATGTCCAAAGAATGAAGAAAAGAGAGAGGTTGTAAAGAATGTTCCATATTTTAGTGTTATTGGTAGCCTGATGTATTCTTAGGTATGCACTAGGTTGGACATTGCATTAGCTATTGGACTGCTAGGTAAATATCTGGCTAACCCAAGTATAGACCATTTGAATGTATTTAAACGAGTGTTGAGATATGTAAAGGGAATTAAGGATTATTTGTTGACATACAGAAGGGTTAACAATCTAGACCTCGTATGGTATACATATTCTAACTATGTGTCCAGATGATAGAAGTCCATTTCAAATTACATTTTTATATTAACAGATGGTGTAGTATCGTGGAAGAGTGTCAAGCAGACATTTATGACTTCCTCAACAATGCATGCAGAGTTTGTAACATGTCATGGGGCTGCTACATAGGTAGTTTGGCTCAGAAACTTGATTTCTGAGTTATCTGTGGTTGACTCAGTGGCTAGATCCATTCGGTTTTATTGTGATAATCTTGTTGTTTTGTTGTTTAGTAACAACAATAAGAATATCACAGGGTCTAAGCATTTGGAGGTCAAATACTTGACCATAAAGGAGTTGATACAAAAACGTAACATTGAGGTGGAGCCTTTAAGAACTAACGAAATATTAGCTGATCCTTTAACTAAAGGACTTCTCCCACTTGTGTTTGAAAGACATGTATTCAGCATGGGTGTATTAAACTCCTTAGATATTGTTAGTTAGGGATCATTATGTTTGCTCCTTGTATATTTATACATTTTGATGTATTATGACAATATGGTTGTTAATTAATAAAGATGATCATCTTTTTATCCTTAGTAATATTTGTTATTATACATTGTCATAATAAATGTGAAAGTCTTAAGGTTTGTGTTGATCTTAAGCATTTTAAAGGTCATTGGGCATAAATTCATATTAACCTTAAGCCTATGTCATTAGGACGCATACAGTTTAATAAGAATATCCATGAATTTTAACATGACAAAGGGGGATATAGGTGTTTAATCTTATAAAGGTTTTCTCTAATGCAGTTGATTGAGCCAAGTTTACATTATAAATTGGCTACATTTTCATAACTATTTATGCACTCTTTGACTCCTAATTGATGACTTTTGTGCTTAAATTGGTTCCTTATAATGAGCTCTTGCAATTCGCAATTTGTTAGTAAATTGTCACAATTTGATATTAATTTCTCTATAATTTTCCTAAGGACAATTGATACTACAAGGTGCTATTTTATATTGTAGGAACAAAGGAGTCAACCTATCAGAAAGTCAACAGGTCGTGAGGTCCTTCCCATGCATCGCGACGAGCAAGTCACTTCCACACATTGCGACGCATGTTAATTCGCACGTCGTGACGAGCAAGCCAATGCTATACGTCGTAACACATATTTATTCGCATGTCGCGACATACGATCGGATACCCGAATTTAAATAGAAAATTTGCCTCAATGTAATGACCCGGCCCGAACTCGTCTCTATAAATAATTGCCAAATTAGGTTAAAAAGAGAGGTCGGCCACACGCAAAGAACAACACATAAATACGATACTAATAGCAATTTTCTTGTTTTTGATTTTGCAGTTCGAAAGCCACCACGAACGGACGATCCTCAACCGCACCGCCTTCATCTTCCATCTCTGATTATCATCATCCATCTACGGATATTTCACATCCATTTCGATCGTTAGTCTCTGGAGCCATGTTTAGCATCGAGATTTCAGCAGTGATGGACATCACCGGATTTATGCTTGGCTAGGTTTCCGATCCTCTTCAAGATGTAGCACCGGCTTGAGTTTACCGAGGTGTTCAAAGGGGAGTAATCACATAGTGTCTGAAATTTAGTTATGTTTTTTGTAAAAGCTCTGAGTTAGAGATTACATCGGTATAACTAGATTAGTATGGTTAATAGTTTAACCATGTGCTAAACATTATGTTGCGATTTGGACATAGTTATTTGTAGAATTTCTGTGCTTAATATATGAAGTCTCATATATGTCATTC